>BSBK01000690.1:955000-1162687 GCA_027943335.1 Chamaecyparis obtusa
AATAATATTATCTTTGATAAGAATGTTACAACTGGTGCTGAAGATGAAGCTATTAATGATATTATTTTTAATGATAGTGCTGCTATTGATACTGAAAATAAAATTATTAATAATATTACCTTCAATGAGAATGTTGTAAATAATAGCTATTAAAAATATCTTACATAAAATTATTATAATTTATGCAGAAGATAAAGTTGTTAATAAAATACTTTTTAAAAAAATGTTATATCTGAATCAATGGATGCTGAAAAAGATGTTATTAGCAAAGGTGTCTTAAATGAAATTATTACAACTTATGCTAAAGATGAGGTTATTTATAAAATTTTCTTAAATTAAATTATTTCATCTTATGCAGAAGATGAGGTTATTAATAAAACTATCGTAGATAAAAAATATTACAACTTATAATGAAAATATTTCTATCAGTAAAAATGCTTTGAATGATATTGTTACAACTTATTCTGAAGATGATACTATTAATAAAATTGTCTTACATGAAATTATTATAATTTATACTGAAAATGTGATCATTAATAAGTATTTCTTGCATAAAATTGTTATAATTTATAGTAAAGATGAGACTATTAATAAAAATTTTATAGATGAAAATATAGACAACATTTAAAAATTGTAACTAAGAGATTTATAATAATGTTAACATGGCTAAGAAGATCTAATCAAGTAAGTATTAATGTGCAAAATATTTTTTATTTATTTATTTATTTTAATGAATTACCATTGTAAAATTAAACTTTTTATAATTTTACTTCACTTTTAATTTTCTATGTAATGTCATGGCTCTGTGTGCAGTTGCAGATGAGTGTCTTGTCTTCTAAAGATGAATGCTGTCTCTTTCAATTGCCATTAATTTTTTCGCGTGAAAAATAATACAAGTGTCATTTATATTTATAATTTAAACTTTAGTAGAAGTCTTTCCTAATTTTGAATGACATATCAGATGATCTCTATGAGTATCATTTTAATTTGTGTAAAGTCAACATTCTAATCAAAATAAAACATTTAAACTTTTATATCAATCAAATTGTGAGAGTTCTTTAGATGTGAGCATTGTTTAGTATAAGTTCTTTTAGTGCAGTGTTTAGTGACAGTAATGATTGAGGAGTTTAAAGTAACAAGAGAAATACAACACTAATACATTTGGGGTGAAATTGCGACAGTAATTTGCGACAACAGGAAAATGTTAAGCGGTTTTGGTTTTTTTTTTTCAAATATAGCCCGACACCATCGCAATTGTGACGTTGTCGGGATATAAGTGCAAAAAAAAAAAAGAACGTTGTCATTTGTGTTTTCAACAGCGCCGAGAGAGATTCCCTCCGTGAAATCAAGCGGGTTGTCATTTATGTTTTGAACAGCACCGAGAGAGATTCCCTCCGCGAAATCAAGCGAGTTTTCATTTGTGTTTTCAACAGTGCCGAGAGAGATTCCCTCCGCAAAATCACAGCTACAATTTCTGAGACGTTGGGTTTATTTTTCTTTTGTCATTATTATTTAATCTGGTATTCAGCTGTTAGAGAGCTAAAATATCCAGAAATGAGGACATATCTGTGTTGAATTTATTGTTAGCAGCTTTGGTTATTTAGAATGCTTCCCCACAATACTTAATAGGATACATTTGGTTTTCAAAGCTTTCACTGACTTGGATTCAAGATTCTGAGACTTTCACGTGCCTTGCTTCAGTTGTTTCCACAAACAAATCGCGTGCCTTTTGTATGCGTCCACATTTTATATACATGTCCATCAGGGTAGTCACCACCACTATATTTGACAAAAACCCATCTTCAATTACTTTTTGGTGAATTTCCCTACCCTGTTCTAAAGATCCTATTTTGGCATATGCTTGAAGAATGCTGGCAAAAGTGGTTGAGTTTGGTTTTATACCTTCCAATTGCATTTGTTTAAAAATCTACAACGATTTCTAAACAAATGCAATTGGGAGGTATAAAACCAAACTATAACAATCCACCCTTGCTTGGATAGATCACTCACTGCTATACATTAGCATTCAACTCACGGTAATTTCTCACAGTTTATCCTGTGATCACTTTGTTTTCCACAAAATTTTGCATATGCGATGTCAGTACTTCATAATACAAGTTAGTTATTGTCATCCTATGAATATTAGGCCTTCTATGTTCATGGGATGATCTTCATTATCTCTAAAACTCTACTGCAATGACAAGTCTAGACAAAAGAATGACTGTTTTAGCAGTGACTGGCGCGACAGCAGTCCCAATATAATAGTAAACTCATTCAATAACAAGAATAATTGAATAATCAAACCAAATGATTTGAGACTTAAAAGATCAAGGAACTTGCAGAAATTAAAGTTTATTGCTCGCTGTTTCTTTCACCAGTCCATACACCCGCGCAACAGCAAATTCAAAGTAAACTCATTCAAAATGGTTTAGAATGGATGAAAGAAATCTTTCTAACTTATGCATGTGTTAGTTCAAACAAACTAAGACTTCCAAGATAAATAGAGTTGCAAAAACTAAGAGTTTTATATTTTTACTGTTGCAGTCCGTATATATCTCCCTTCTTTGTCGTAACAGAGATATATATAAGATTTTTTATAACTTCTCAAAAACTAATCCAACCAATTTTCATCGGTTGGAGCTTAGTTTGAGCCTAACTAAATCCTAAATACTAACTCCCTCCATTGTTAGCTAACCGTTGGATTTTGAAAATTCAAAAATTCCAACTTATAATTAATTGAATTATTTTAATCCAAAGACCACTAAACTCACTAACTTTGATCTCTTATGATTATTAAACTTTCCAAAAGACTTAAACTTCTGCACTAGCCTATTCTAGATTCTTAGAACATTATTGAACTTTGGACAATCTCAGTCCATTGTAAACAAGCTATTAGTCCTAATAAGGACATCATTACAAACTCATTGAAGTATTACATTATTTTAATAACATTAAAGGTGCTAAGATCCTCCAATTGACTTGTTGACCCTGTTTATGTATTCCATCCCTCTGATTTATCTTGAAAGTCTGTATAATCTCCATCTCCAAATTGGTTGTGTGAGGTGTTCCGGCACCAGTTCGCCAATGGAATAGAAGTTGTTCTTCCTATATCAATGGAAATCCTAGCTCTACAACTTCTAACATTAATTGAAGTAGAAGAAGATGGTGCGATGAATGTCATATTAGTAAAATTGTTGAATCTACAAGAAGCTTATGAGAATGCTTATAATGCCTTGACACATCACCAAAGAATAGTATAATGTGGGTTTGACAAGAGGTATGCAATCCCCCTCTTAAGAAAAATGATATGATTTTGAAGTACAATGAAAGAGCAGCCAATCCAAGTTAACATACAAAGTTTGATGCCTTATGGGAGGGTCCTTTTTATATTTCTCGCTACAAAGAAAATTATGTTTTTGAGTTGGAAAACATGGAAGGTAATCCTTTTGAGATATTGATAAATAGGATCCATCTTAAACATTTCTATTAATAGTTTATCCTTCCTTCTTATACATAGTAGGTTATTTATACTTTAAGCTCAATAAGTATCATGAGGTACATTTTCTTTGTTGTTAGTCTCTAGTTTTCTTAACGTTTGAGCCCATGTTTTACCCCGTGCATAGCATTTTTTGTTGTCCAACACATTTTAAAATGATCACCCCCTATTATTGTATCACTTCCTCCTTGTTTCTCATTCAAGTGGCAATTACACAAGGGACAGTCACTGTGAGATGTCCTCATTTGTGACAAGGACAGTCACACATGAGGACATCTCACAGTGACTGTCCCTTGTGTAATTGCTACTTGAATGTATTGCTATTCAACCACATTTATGGACCCGTTTGGACCATGACACATAGTAGCATCTACAGAGAAGAATATCTCAGGTGTAACAAGTTGTAAGAATATACCAACAGTTCTAAGTTCCCTAACACGTAGTAGCATCTACAGAGAAGAATATACAACATGAGGGCAGTCACTGTAAAGACAACATGATAATGTACACTCATTGTATGTGTACATTATCATGTTGTCTTTACAGTGACTGACCTCATTCAAGTGGCAATTACACAAGGGACAGTCACTGTGAGATGTCCTCATTTGTGACAAGGACAGTCACACATGAGGATATCTCATAGTGACTGTCCCTTGTGTAATTGCCACTTGAATGTATTGCTATTCAACCACATTTATGGGCCCGTTTGGACCACGGCACACAGTAGCATCTACAGAGAAGAATATCCTAGGTGTAACAAGTTGTAAGAATATACCAACAGTTCTAAGAAGTTCCCTAGCACATAGTAGCATCTTCTAATTGTCTATACCACTTCACAAGGTATTGTTTGCACACATTGTTTTTGGTTCTTTTGATGACCCTTTTTTTGAAATTGCTATTAGGCCTTATAGCTTATATGTTTTGATTGCTGGAGAGCTTCTAAAGCTAAGCAAGAAGACCATTGCATGAGTTATAGCCGCACGCTCAAGTTTGAAAATTGTATATTTTTTAATCTAATGTATATTTTAACTAGACTTTTAGCTTATTTTTGCTGTATATTTTAATCTAAAGGGAATCATGGATGTGAACTTGAAATAATTTTGTACTTAGTTCTTATGGAGAGAATAGTAGTAGTTTACGGTCTAATATCAAATAGAGTTTTCCAATTACAGAAAGTTAATGAATTCTAATAGCTTATATGTTTTGATTGCTGGAGAGCTTCTAGAGCTAAGCAAGAAGACCATTGCATGAGTTATAGCCGCGTGCTCAGGTTTGAA
This sequence comes from Chamaecyparis obtusa, assembly GCA_027943335.1. NCBI lineage: Eukaryota > Viridiplantae > Streptophyta > Pinopsida > Cupressales > Cupressaceae > Chamaecyparis > Chamaecyparis obtusa. The sequence continues at coordinate 959,774 of BSBK01000690.1, forward strand.
AATTGTATATATTTTAATCTAATGTATATTTTAATCCTTTTGCCATGTCATGTAATATGTCTTGCCTTGTAGCTTATATGTTTTGAAATTGTTGTTAGGCCTTGTAGCTTATATGTTTTGATTGCTAGAGAGCTTCTAGAGCTAAGTAAGAAGACCATTGCACTAGTCGTAGTTGCGTGCTCAGGTATGAAAATTGTATATTTTTTAATCTAATGTATATTTTAACTAGACTTTTAAAATATTAAAAGATTTAACTAGGTCTAAGAAGATTTGTGTACTTTTGACAATTTTGCTTAGCCACTGAAAGTTGTAGACCGAAGTTTTCATAGCCCAATTTTTGCTTCCTGCGAAGAACGATCATGTCAGATAATATAAGTGAAGAACAAAATAGGGAGACAATCGCTAGATTGTGGTCTAACTTGAAAAGAAAAGGTGATGGAAAATGTTATTGTCCCTGCAAAATTTGTAAGGGCTTAAACCGTAGAAGACTGCTAATCAAAACAGTTAAGAGACATTGTAGGGAGAATGGTCATATTGAAGGGGGGCATGACTATCATCCACTGGTAAGTTGTTCATTATATCATTTTAACAATTTATATACATATGAAATCACTTGATGATGAGTTAAAGATCATGGTTTATTTATGTTAATCAATTTTATATAGGTTGATCTCCCCAAGGAAGTACATGATATGGAGGAACATGGGGGTGCGAATATCCAAGGTGAAGATAATGATCCCATGGAAGATGATGATCATGCGCCAGAAAACACAATTGAAGATGATGGTATAAATACATTGATCCATGACACATTTAGTCCAAGCGGATCTGATCATGATGATGATGATAGCCTCGATGTACCTCTACTTGAGAAGGCATACGAGCCCCTATACAAAGACTCCCAAACAACTCTTCTCTCTGCTGTATTGTTGTTGTTGAACTTGAAGGTTATGAATGGTTTATCCAACATAACAATGTCACGTATGTTAAGGTATGTCATATATGTCTTTATAGTTAACAAAAGGTGAATAATGTACCACTAATATTGTTTATATTAACAACTTATATTTTTTGTTGTAGATTGATAGGCGAGTTTTTGTTACCACCATCAAATATTCTACCTCGCTCATATCAAGAATTATCTACTATTATGAAAGATATTGGAATGGAGTATCAAGCAATACATGCTTGTCCCAATGATCATATTATATATTATAAAGAACATGAATTTGCAACACAATGCCCTGTATGTCATATGAGTAGATATCAAACAGATCGAATAACAAAAAAGGTGCCTCACAAGGTTCTTCGTTACATCCCCATTATTCCACGGATGCGACAATTATTTAGGTGTACTAGCTTGGCACAATTTATGGATTACCATGCACGCAATAGAAGTCGAGATGAAATTATTCGAATCCCTGCAGATGGTTCGACATTTATGCACATAGAGGAAAAGTGGCAACACTTCAAAGAAGAACCTCGTAATCTCAAGCTTTCATTGGCAGTGGATGGTGTCAATCCATTTGGAGAGATGAGATCTGTTTGCTCGGTGTGGCCTGTTTTTGTTATCAACAATAACATTCCTCTGTGGATGTCAATAAAGAGGGAACACATTATGTTGGCAATGATTATTCCAGGTATTTTATCATTTGATAGTTATTAATTTACATGTACTTACAAATCTTACAGTAAAATAGTCACAATAATTAGGTAATGTTACTGTTCATTCAAGAAGGTAAATATCAAGTTAAAAATATGAATGTATATATTGAGCCTCTTATTGATGAGTTGGTGGAGTTATGGAATGGTGTCACTATGTATGACGTGTCTAGACCAATAGGACAAAGACAATTTCAATTCCATGCAATACTTGTATGGACAATACATGATGCCCCAGGGCTAACACATTTTTGTGGTATGTTATAGTGAATTCAAGTTGTGCATGATAATTCTAATTATAAAAATCAACATATTTAATAATCCAATTATATCATTATCTTGTAGGTCTTCAAGCAAAGGGAAAATTTGCATGTCCAGTTTGTGGTCCAAAGATGAAATCTCGTCATTCAAAAAGTTTAGGAAAGCAGGTGTTTGATAAATACAGACACTTCCTCCACAGGAATCATAAGTATCGAAGTATGGAAAAACATCTTTTCAATGGGAAAGAAGAGACTACATCAAAGCCACGAAGAATGACACCTCGCCTATGGAAGTTGGAATATAATAGAATTAATCGTCGAGGTAATGTCGTTCCACCTGATGGTTTATGTTTGTAATTTATATATTTCTATTGTGATTTTTGTTTACTAATTATGTAATTGATGATCGTGAAGGTCGTCAAGGCACTACTGACAACCTTACAAAGGGACTAAAAAGCTATCCCAGACAATTTAGTAGGTTGCCCTACTACGAGGACCTACAAATTGTGCATTTGTTTGATCCTATGCATATTGGAAAGAATATAATAGAGACATTGTGGAAAATACTGGATGGAAGGCGTGACAAAGAAAAAATTGTCAAAATTTGTAATGACATTCATGAATCCAATCATGCACTGAAGAATTTCATTCACTCAAATAGCAATAGAGATCAGATTAATATAAGTGCCCTTCCTTGGTTATTAACGGAGCAGAAAAATGATGCCATAAAAGAAGTCATACGAAAAATTTGATTTCTCACAGGATTTGCTGCGAACATAAGCAATCTCATATCAAAGAAAAGTGAATTTGGGCCAGGGCTCAAAATGCATGATTGGTATACTTTCATCAAGGTAAGTTATGTTCTTCTGTATTTATAATATATTCATAAACTACGTGTACTATTTATTATGTTATGTTAGAAAATAATGAAATGATTGGTTTATAATTACTGCAGTACGTGCTACCTCTATCTCTCCCAGAGCACTTCAATAATAACATCAAACAAGTGATATATGATCTTGGAAAATACATGAGGTAAGCAGTAATATTTGTTCAATTTGTTGTATATATTTATTATATTTGTGATTTGTTTTTCTTGCTATGTAATCTATTGTATATTATTTTGTAAAGTCTCGTATTTATATATTTTTTGTGACTTGAATCTCTTAATGTAGGTGGTTGTCATCTAAAGAAATCCATAAAGAAGATATAAACTATTAGAACAAAAGAATTTCTCATTTACTGTGTGAAATACAAAAGTGTTTACCTCTAACTTTTTTCAATGCACAAGAACACTACCTCATACACCAAGTTGAGGAGATTGAATTGTGTGGACCTGCACACACTAGGTCAATGTGGATGGTTGAGAGGCACTTGAAATCTTTGAAGGCTTTGGTTTGACAAAGAGCACATCCTGAGGGTTCTATGGTAGAGGGATACATGGTATACCAGACTATGGTGTACATTACTGAATATCTTCCTAAGTTTGCTTCAAATATCCATGTAGATCGCATTTGGGATCTCGACCCTTTTAAAAAATTCAAAGGGGAGTACTTGATGGGGAAAGGTAGATTGAGGAAAGTGACAGGTAATAAATTATAAGATGTTATTGTAATAAATTATTTCTTAATCTTCAAAATAAATCAGTTGTAAGTCGTCTATTTTTTTTTTGTACAGTTGCTCGAGAGTGGGATGCACTACATTTGTATATTACAAACAATCTTGATTGGATGACGGTATGGATTGAACGATGTCAACATTCTGGTCACACATTAACATGGGAAGGTGTATCTTCATTGGTTAAAGAAGCTCATCATAATGGAGATTCTAATGTTACGCAAAGGAAAATAGATTTAGCATATGGTTTAAGAGATTTTCAGGTACGTACAAAATTATTAATCACCCGTATGTTTATCAACTCATGATATAATAATTTTGACATGTTTCACATATTATTGCAGGTTAAACACCACAAGGGTATGTTCTGTAATGGTCAAAAATTTTGCGTCAAAGTGTTGGATGACACGAAGAAAACTTGTGATTCTGGAATAACTGCAGTCTTTCAAGTGACTAATATTTCATCTAGAAATGACTTACATCCTCAAGAGTCTAAAAATCAATACTATGGCATTTTGGATGATATGCTTGAGTGCGACTTTAGTTCCTTCAAATTAGTACTCTTCGTTGTCAAATGGTACAGGCTACGACTTAATCCAAATGATCCTAATAGAACTGTTATTGAACATGATAATGGATTTACAATGGTTAATACAAGATCATTTGAGCCAGTTGGGGATGAGCCCTATGTTCTTCCAAGCCAATGTGAGCAGGTATTTTACTCAGAGGTTTCACATAAACCGGGTTGGTCATTTGTTGTTAGACATAAATCGAGAGGAAGGCCGATAAAGTATAATGCGATGGAAGAAGAAGATACCGAAGAAGTAGAAGATGATGTAGATGATGATCACGATTGACAATTATTGGATGATGTTCCTGAGACAAATTTTCATGAAGAAGAAGAAGAAGATGATGACGATGATGCTGCTACTGATGATGATGATGAAGATGATGTTGATGTTGATGATGATGACAACGACGACAACGACGATGATGACGATGATGATGACGAGGATGACGAGGATGATGATGATGATGATGATGATGATGATGATGATGATGATGATGAGGATGATGATGATGAAATTTAAAGGTATGCCATCAATCCTTAATGTATTTAATATTCATTTCTTGATAGAAATATATTTGTCTTAAATGGTTACATAGTTTATTCATTATCTATTTAAAAGCTACAAGTTTCAACTACAAATAGAATACTGCTAATCTAAATTAAATATTAATCTAAATTAATTAAATAAAACTATTTAAAACACATATTGATGCATGAATGTATTGAGCCTTATTTTCTTTCAAGTCAAAAGCATTTGTAAGTGTTCTCACAACACCAACCAAGCATCTTCATAAGATCACTCTCCTTGATCCAAGCCAACTCCATAACCTATCAGAGTGCACACCAAATCCTTATGCCACCTTAGCGTTCTACATCTTTGGAATAATCCCAATGTCCCTCAATCCATCCAATGGATTCATCCAAGCAATCTAATCAACAAACTATCAAATGCTCACAATGCCTCAATAGGCTCCAAACTTGACTTCACCTTAACTAGGTGTTTCCTCCACCTCCACCACACACATCAAACAACTTCAAATAGCATGTCCCCAAGGTTACTAAGCCCTCAACTCATCAGCTGATACAAAAACCCAGTTTTAGCCCTTCAGTAGGCCTACTTCCCTAGCAGGCTTATAATGTGAGCCTGATTTAAGTGTTATAATGTGTACGTTTTAATGTTTTTAATTTTTATGTGATGCTTATGATGGATGTGATTATGATTATGATGTGATTATGCTCACAATAATTGAATTACATTTGCAGGAAATTGAACCCCTTTCAAGAGCATCCCGCACAGTCTCATGGATCGACAGGTATAAGTCAATACACCTTATAGAAAGTCTATTTAATACACTTATCAATAGTAAGATTGATGTCTTCTAAGATCTCTCCCATTTGCAGGTACCAGCAAATAGGTATTTCTTAGAAGTGTCTTCCTCGAGTGAGGGAAATATAGGAATAGAAGAGGAAAGTGAGACATGCAGTTTATCTAGAATAGGGAGATTAACTAGAGGTCAAAGGACTAGAAGGAAATTCAATAAACACATGAAATTTTTCCTTGCTCAAGGGGGGTCATATTCTTATGATGATGAGATGAAAGGCGACATCGAGGTACCCTTGAGGTACCAACATCTACAGAGACATTGGGTACCCAAGGAACTTCCTCCAATAAACACTGATTTTTATGTTAATGAGAGGATATATCGCATAGCACCATCATCATTACATGGTTTGGGCCTATTTTCTATGGATGGCATAAAGGTTTCTTACAACAAAGTTTCTGAATTGATGGAGTATGTTGGACCATGTTACGATTACAAAAGTTGGATGCATATTGTTCAATATTAAAAAAGTATGCGTAGGTATGCACTCTCGGCAAATTATATACAACAGCAAGACAATAATCAAAGTAAAAGTGTGGCTATATACATTGATGGAAGGCCAAAAGCAACAGGGAATATTACGGGTTTTATAAATAGTACACGACCTGGGTCAACTATAAAGCAACCCAATTGCATATTTGAGGCGTGCGAGGGAAATCGTGTATTCATCTGTGCGATAAAATCAATACGTGCAGGGGAAGAGCTGCTTATTGATTACAATTTGAACCACATAGATACAAACGAGGCTACTATCATGGGGGTGGTACATACTATTAAACCAACTTCTAATCAATGACTCCAACATACCATTTAGTTATTAAATTTTTGGCTAATATTTTTATACTTGATCTTTGACACAGGGGCACAATATGGAGCAACCGCCCGAAGGTGATGGTGATGATATTCCTAGCTCATCTACACATGAGCAGGTAAAACTCATTGTAATTGTGCAAACTAGATAGAAGCAAAATGTTATTTTTTTTAATGTTATTTTCTTCATTGTTTTGGAGTAATTTTGATAATACTAATACTATTGTTGTTACAGAGGGCCGGTGGTCGGAGAGAGGGAAAGCAACCTGTAGTCCCTCAGGAGTCCCCCCTTGTGGACCCTTTTTTTATTGATTTAGTAGAGACCGATGACCCGATCGGTTCCATTAAAAAGCTGCTAAAGAAAATTGGGAAAGAACTTCTACGTTTGGTATCCATACATCCTCAAACTCAGGAAATAAAAGACAGGGCAGCTGAGTTGTTGCGCACTTCTAAAAACTTTAAAGTAAGTATTAATGAAATTTTTAATTATTACAAGAGTTCAATAATGGTTTTTATGTTATGCTCTTTTATGACATTAATTAAAATATGGATGCATTGTCTTTACAGAGTTATTTGCGTAATTTTGAACCCCATTCCCATGATGAGGCCGGTACTGCAAGTGGTTCAGGTAGATCACATGTTCCATTCCCCACTTGTGTTTTCCACTGAATATATATAGGAATGATCATAATCATTGACAATACATGCTTGAACAATCTTTTTTTTAATGCTCTAACAATCTTGTCCATGCTAGTCCACACGTTCTATATTTATGCATGCTCTAACAATTTTATTCTTCAGCTCCTTTCCATGATGATATGACAACGCCGCCTCCATCCAGGACAGCCACAAATGTCTTGCCGACTGCCATGTCAACAACACACAGCCTAAATGCACCAACTGTTGCACCATCTACTGGTACACAAATCCCTCTTTTTCTCTCTTTTGTTATGTGTTTAAGTGTTATGTGTTTACGATGTAGATCCCTTGATTATGTTTGTGCCATGGGTACTCTGCACCAATTTATTTCCCTTGAAGTATTATTTCTTGGAGGCATTTGATAATGGTTTTCATTTTTTGCAATAGGAGATGCAACAAGTCCCGATGCAGCATCATTTCCTGGATGTTCCCGTGTTCCTAGTATGGGAACGGTGAAAGATTGCGTATTGATCGTCAGCGACGATGAAGGCATTCCCTTAAAAGTAGCCAAAGTTCTAGGTACTTTAAAGTTATTATTATTCTATAGTGATATAATAGTAATTTAGTTTTTGATCACTCTTCATCGACTAATGATCCCATGATTATTTTGTAGGGAATGATATTTTTTGGCGAAAACTTGGTGACGAGTGTTTGCGGATATTCAGGCCCACCCTACGTACATGGTGGAACATCATATCCTAACTAAAACCCCAAACCACTATTTTGATTTCATATCATTGCTAGAATAGTTTTCCTTTTCATCAATTTCTTGAACTATATTAAAGGTAGCTTCTCTTCATTTATGAGTCTAACATGTTTTTTTTAACTTAAAAGGTGGAATAACCAAGATAAAAATTTGAAGGATGATCTTGTACATAGTATGACCCAGCTTTTTGGACCTCATGCATTTGAGAGAAACAAGCTCCTTGAAAGAGCTGGTTTATGTTTGAAGTATATTAGGGACCAGTACAGGAAATATTTAGAGGTTAACCCTAGGCACAAGCGTCCACCCTGTGTTCTTGAGGCTGAGTGGCAGGCTTTGATTTTCGATGGAAAGTATAAAGCCGACATGAAAAAAGGAATTACGCCAGTAGAGAGTAGAGCAAGGTATATGATACTTTTGAGAATGTAATTATGTACTAATTAACCTCTAAATTTTTCCTGTAATTATGTACTAATTAACCTCTAAATTTTTCCTGTACTGGTCTCTAACATATTTCAAACTTTTCATAGATTGCCTGACACATCAAAGGCAACAAAGGCAAGATTAGAAAAGCACGGGACACACAAGCTCGGCTCTGGTGGTTTTTCCAAACTTCAAGCATGAGTTGTAAGTATTAGTAAATGAAAACTTGTATCAATTTTTTTATATATTGCAAGGAAATTTTTTTTGATCAAACAATGCAAGTAAAATTCACCATACCAAGCAAAAATGTAGGGGTCAGAGTTCAATAGATTCCTCATAGAAGAGGACAAGAGAATTGGCTTCCAACAAGGCTATAGAGCCGTGGCTGAACGGCTACGAGCTGAAATCAGTGTGCAAGGTTCAAATAATGATGCATCTAAGCCACAGGTAAATAAGCTAAATGAAATTTATTTCAAATTGAATACTTTACCAATTAGTCTATTTGATGTTAAGTTCTAATATAAAGTGAGTATATCTATTTTAAGAAAGCAATGATAACAATGTGTAGGATATTGGAATGCAGCCTGACAATCCTTCTACACAATCTATGCATAATGAAGGTTCGCATGATGTGCATCCTAGTGGTGGAGGTATACATTTGCTATTAAAAATTTTATATGTAATTACAATTGGTGTTTGGATTAATGTAACATTTTGTATAGCAACTGTAGAGGATCGGGGGGTCGGTGCTCATGAGCATGTTGAGGTTGAGTCTAGACAAAATGATGTGGCCAGATCAGGTAATTAAAGAGCGCCACAGTTATGTTATTTAAAATAATTAAATACTTGTAACAATTATAATTAAATATTTTAAATTTAACTCTTTTATTTGTTATTGTAGAGGACCCCCCTTTGCAGAAGCATAGGAATTTGAGATCATCAAGAACAAAGAACAAAACAACTGATGAGGGGGGTATTGATGATAACACTGATGCTCCTCTTAGAGCTTACATAGAAAAAAAAATTAGAAAGAGAAAAAAGAAATGATTGTCATCTAAATACCTTAATTGATAATGACTGAATTTTATGTCTCAATGAATTTAATTATGTGCTAATGAATGTTCATGAATTATGTGTTTATTTTCATATTGATGAATGTTGCGTGTTAATGAATCTAATGTGTTAATGAATGTTATCATGTGATATTGATTGAATGTTACATTTTATTAATAATTGAAAGAATGAATGAATGTTAGATGTTAACAGGGAATGTAGAGTGATGTTAGGGGGAGGGGGGTGGGGCCAAATGAGCTTCCACCTTCACGTGGTTGGCCCTGTTTAGTAGAGAATATTAAACTATATTCTCGAAACAAAGTGAAGCTCAATAAGATACTAAATGAGTCAAAATGGTTATCAAGGTCCTCTATCCATAAGATACTTGTAGTCAAAATGGTTATTAATAAGATACTTGTAGTCAAAATGGTTATCTAGGTCCTCTATCCATTCCATAAGTTATTCACCATTCAAACTTCCTCCATAACAAGGAATGTGCTCTAGGTTAGTCATGAAGCCTAGCATGGACTCTCTGTCAGATAGAGCCACTATTTCAGAGCCTTTTCTGTGCATTTCCTTCAAGCACTGTACAGTGTACGGATGTGAAAGGGAGGGCAGACCAGTGTGGAAGTTAGAGTATTTATATCTTATGCTTTGAGAGTTTATTTGGTAGATTCAAGACACCTTATATCAAAGTTATTCCTTTTTCTTATCTGTTGTTCTGTCAAACCCTCATTTTTAGGGTTATTGCATTCAAATGGCCTTAACTTGCAAATAAACCATAGGATATCCTCTATTCTTTGTAAAATGAAAGTTAAGGGGGTTTATTTTCATATTTTAAAAGCTTTGGAATAGGATACTAAGCCAGAGAATTTCGAGAGCAAGCCCTAGGTCAAGAATCTCAATGTTCTTGACTAGGAGTTGATGGATTATGCAAGATCAGAGGGTAGCGGCAAGTAAAGGACCTCAAAACTTGTTGAATCTAGATCTTTAGAGCATGGTGGACATCTTCAAACTCTGATCTTGGTTTCATGCACCCATTTTCAATGCCTTGTTTTGGAACCCACACCCAAAGGCATGCATTAGGTCTGTGGACTCAATAAGGACATTGATATGCTGGAGTGGAGTCAGGGTTTGGGAGTTGGAGGATTGTTAGAACATCAAAAAGGGTACTCAAAAAACATATAAGTTCATAAGGTCCTTTGTCAAATTGAAGAGTTATTGCTGCAGAACAAGTTTTGGAGACCTACTAGAGTCACTAGGTCTATTTGTGATTTTGATGTCTTGGGTTGTTTGGAACACAACCAATGCATGATTCTGCATGTTTTAGGGAATCTTAAGAGTTTTCAAATGTTTGATTGGGTTGGCAAAGCCTAGGATCAATAAAGTCTCTTTTGGTAGAAAATCAGGGAACTTGTCCCTAAAAGGAAATTTGGTCTTGGTTGGGATTGAGTCAATAAGGTGTTAGAAGTATCTTGAAACCTTTGAAGTCCCTCTAGTACAGAGATTTTAAACTGGTCTAATAGAATCAGAGGCTAAATTGCTTAGGTGTAACATTTTGGTGTCTTGAAGTGGGTTGGGGCTTAAGACCAAGTTTCTTGCTGACCACTCTGCATCACATTGTCTTGCATGAAATTAGTCATTCTGTATACACTGGTCTAGTGTTGTCAATAGACCCAAATAGTTCAAAGATACTCGAACCAATCAGATGTTTTATGGGGTGCATTTTTGTGTTAGGTAGAAAGGATTCTTCATACAGGTGAAAGTCTCGAACCTTTCCCCACTCCCAAAAAAATATCACTTGTACTGTTATGAGCAGTCATGAGGACTAGACAGATACATTATAATATATGTAATTGCCACTTGAATGTATTGCTATTCAACCACATTTATGGGCCTGTTTGGACCACGGCACACAGTAGCATCTACAGAGAAGAATATCCCAGGTGTAACAAGCTCTAAGAATATACCAATAGTTCTAAGAAGTTCCCTAGCACACAGTAGCATCTACAGAGAAGAATATACAACATGAGGGCAGTCACTGTAAAGACAACATGATAATGTACACTCATTGTATGTGTACATTATCATGTTGTCTTTACAGTGACTATCCTCATTCAAGTGGCAATTACACAAGGGACAGTCACTGTGAGATGTCCTCATTTGTGACAAGGACAGTCACACATGAGGACATCTCACAGTCACTGTCCCTTGTGTAATTTCCACTTGAATGTATTGTTATTCAACCACATTTATGGGCCCGTTTGGACCATGACACACAGTAGCATCTATAGAGAAGAAGTTTGGTATGCAATGGTCTTGAAACCTCCTGAGAAATTCTTGGTATGCATTTGTGTGGTGCAAAAGCTTCGTTGAAAGAGAAAAAGAAGAAAAGAATAGAAATGATTTTTTTTCTTTTTATGTCATATACTGTAACCAGCTACTTATAACTTGCAAAAATTATTATAACCATTTGAAATTGAAACTTAGTTTAATGTGAAACTGAGAACTGCTTTATTAGAGCTTTCTATGATTTAGATTCAGACATCAAGAACATTGTTTGCCTAATATTGTGATTAATGTTTATTTATTAATATCTCATACTAACAAACAATTGATAATTGTAGGGAAAATGTCATTGGGGGTCTTTGAGGATCCACCAGAAGCCAAGGAGAAAATGTATTCAAATGCTAAAGATGGTGTAACAGTCCTTACAGCTGTTGAACCTTGCTATGTAGATCATCTTCGATTCTCCAAGTTCAACAGTACTGTGGTATTCCTTTGGATACTTCTAATGGTAAATTTCAGACATCAAGTTCTTTTTGTATGAAACTACTACATTTTTAATCTGTAGTTTTAAACTTTTAGTTTATAAATGTTCATCAGCTTTAGTTCGTATGCTGCCATTTCAAGTATGATTAATGAAGTTACCTTTATCACAGGATGAAAGTGAGCAGTCAGCATACTGGTACGGAGCTGGCAGCATTGATACGGTGACTAGGGCATCGTTTAATGGTGGTATTGTGTTTTCCCATGTTTAGGGCATCGGCCTTTTGAAGCATTACCTTCATCTTTCTTAAGTCTAAGTTTTAAGTTTGTTTATTTCCATCCTAACTTGCTTTTCCCTCTTCGGTTTTGCAGTACTGTGAAGGTAGTCGCAAGTTAGGGCTATTTCATTGCATACCCGAAACAATGAAGATGTTACGGTCCACAAAACATTTGTGCTTGAAAGATGAACAAATAAAATTAAACTTCTAAATAACCAAAGCCGCTAACAATAAATTCAACATAGATATGTCCTCATTTTTGGGTATTTTAGCTATGTAACAGCTGAATACCAGATTACATAATAATGACAAAAGAAAAATAAACCCAATGTACTCAGAAATTGTAGCTGTGATTTCACGGAGGGAATCTCTCTCGGCACTGTTGAAAATACAAATGACAACATTTCTCTACATTATCATGTTGTCTTTATAGTGACTGTCCCTTGTGTAATTGCCACTTGAAGGAGGACAGTCACTGTAAAGACAACATGATAATGTACACTTACAGAATGAGGACAGTCACTCTAAAGACAACATGATAATGTACACTCACTGTAAGGACAGTCACAAATGAGGACATCTCATAGTGACTGTCCCTTGTGTAATTTCCACTTGAATGTATTGCTATTCAGCCACATTAATGCTTTTCTTCTTCAACAAATGAGCATAGTCACTCTAAAGACAACATGATAATGTACACTTACTATGAGTGTACATTATCATGTTGTCTTTAGAGTGACTATCCTCATTTGTTTGAACTAACACATACATGAGTTAGAAGGATTTCTTTCATCCATTCTAAACCGTTTTGAATGAGTTTACTTTGATTTTGCTGTAACATAGAAGGCCTAATATTCATGGGATGACAATAACTAACTTGTATTATGAAGTACTGACATTGCATAGGCAAAGTTTTATGGAAAACAATGTGATCACAGGATAAACTGTGGGAAATTACCTTGAGTTGAATGCTAATGTATAGCAGTGAGTGATCTATCCAAGCAAGGGAGGATTGTTATAATGTGGAACATTGTATAATGTTTGTGAGATGGTGAATCATCCACTAATTTGGATTTGAAGGGTGTAGAATTCGGTGATTGAGAATGCCCTAGTTAAGAAGGGTTTAGAGCCAAGAATTGTGGGTTTGGGTGTTGCAGAGCCCTAGAGGCTAATTCCCTTTGGAATTGTTTGTTTCAAAGTGTAAGAAGACACTGTCCAGGGATTAGGAAGTGTTAGGTGGATTTCATGGAGGGAACCTCTCTCAGCGCTGTTGAAAATACAAATGACAACGTTTCTCTACATTATCATGTTGTCTTTACAGTGACTGTCCCTTGTGTAATTGCCACTTGAAGGAGGACAGTCACTGTAAAGACAACATGATAATGTACACTTACAGAATGAGGACAGTCACTCTAAAGACAACATGATAATGTACACTCACTGTAAGGACAGTCATAAATGAGGACATCTCATAGTGACTATCCCTTGTGTGATTGCCACTTGAATGTATTGCTATTCAGCCACATTAATGCTTTTCTTCTTCAACAAATGAGGATAGTCACTCTAAAGACAACATGATAATGTACACTCACTGTGAGTGTACATTATCATGTTGTCTTTAGAGTGACTATCCTCATTTGTTGAAGAAGAAAAGCATTAATGTGGCTGAATAGCAATACATTCAAGTGGCAATCACACAAGGGATAGTCACTGTGAGATGTCCTCATTTGTGACTGTCCTTACAGTGAGTGTACATTATCATGTTGTCTTTAGAGTGACTGTCCTCATTTGTTGAAGGAAAAAAGCATTAATGTGGCTGAATAGCAATATATTCAAGTGGCAATCACACAAGGGACAGTCACTGTGAGATGTCCTCATTTGTGACTGTTCTTACAGTGAGTGTACATTATCATGTTGTCTTTAGAGTGATTGTCCTCATTTGTTGAAGGAAAAAAGCATTAATGTGGCTGAATAGCAATACATTCAAGTGGCAATCACAAAAGGGAAAGTCACTATGAGATGTCCTCATTTGTGACTGTCCTTACAGTGAGTGTACATTATCATGTTGTCTTTAGAGTGACTGTCCTCATTTGTTGAAGAAGAAAAGCATTAATGTGGCTGAATAGCAATACATTCAAGTGGCAATCACACAAGGGACAGTCACTGTGAGATGTCCTCATTTGTGACTGTCCTTACAGTGAGTGTACATTATCATGTTGTCTTTAGAGTGACTGTCCTCATTTGTTGAAGGAAAAAAGCATTAATGTGGTTCATTAGCAATGTATTAAATAAATTTTTTTTTTAATTCTATCTAGGACCATCTTAGAATATCTACTATTTGCGCATTTAGATATTAACCTAATCAACTTGATTCAAAAGATAGATGGTCATTAACCAGAGAGAGATCGTCATGCATTAAGAAACCTAATTTTTCCAAATCCAATTGTTTCCCTTACCTGAATGCCCTACTATTCTGGGAAAGGTATACCGCTCACCTTGGATGAGAGACTAATTATGGGAATTTCTTTTTTCACCCAGATCAAAAAACCACTGACAAAAATGGAAATGACCAATCAAATAGTAGTCTTATTTTAGTCACTTTGTTTGCATAATAAATTGCTTGCATGGATTATTGTAACTAAAACATAGATTCATGCTCTAATAGCTTCATTTAGCTCGTTAGACTTAATTCAAATAAAGAAAATTAACGGTACAATCAGTAAAATGTAGTTTTCACCATCGTCAATCTCTAGGCACCAAGGTTTTAATATTGAGATTATTTCTTTGTGGTATGCAAGTTGTAAAGGAAATAGAGCCTTCAATAATAAATAGAGCACTCTATTCTTTTTGATCATTTGATTTCTTTATAAGTTTATGATTTGATAATTGCTATTTTTTTATTTTTGTGTATTGTTGATTGGTTAATTGCTATTACCTTTTTCTTTCCTGTTATAAAGAGCTTCTATCAGACTTCGCACATGAAACTCTAGATATTTCACACATTCAGATGTAAGCTCTCTTGTTCAGTTTAGTCATGAGACCCCTATTACTAGAGTGTTTGGTGCAGAAATAGCCACTTTTATTGTAGAGCATTATTTCTTAAGAATATGTTATCATGTTCCTAATGGAATTTTGCTTAGTATTCAATTCCAAATTAATTTGATTTTCATAAATGTTAAATATAATTGGGTCATTGGTGTATCTGATAGTTGATATGTAGTCACGATGAAGTTAGAAGTTCCAGTGGCTAGAGTTTGTGGCTTTGATACTTCATCCTTGTTGGTTTTTTAGCCTTTCTATATGCCAATAAAAATAAGGTGCATACCTGAAACAAACAAGCAATAATGCAAAGGCTGGTGTGTGAAAATGGAAGTATTCTAGTGATATTAATTTTAAAAATTTCTTTTATTTTTTAAGGTCTTGGATGCCACTGGAGCTACTATAAATTACTAACACTAAAGAAATATTGCATCTGATTATTTTGTTGGAAGTTTGGAACATATTGAACTTTCTCCACTATAACATATATAGCCTGGAGCTTTCATAAAACCATTTTGATAAATAGTCTTGCACATTGCCTGTAAGACACAAACTTTCAGTGCCATAAAAATACACATTGTCCTCAATTAGTAATGTCTCAAATTTTGTACAGAACTTGTTATTTGAGTCTTATATTTCAGAACTGAAGCAAAAATTTCTCCAAAAAAGTCAAGATGATTGATCTAGCATAGATTTCAAAAACTGTAGGTAGTTTAACTAATGTGGATGAAATCATATTTTACCACTCTGAATGAACTAGTTTGCATGAAAATTTATATACAACCATCATTGCATTGTGGCTCTTTGTTAGAGACGTAGAATTTTGAAGTGTAAATTATTTTCACAATTTTATCATAACTTGGAGCATTTTCATACTTAGCTGTGTCACTAGCTTAATGCATATTAATTATTTTGTCTTGTTTTTCTTGCATGGTAGGGAAGCAACAACATATAGGGCTGAAGCTTTAGAATTTCAAAAACAATTGAGGCATTTGCAGAATCAGTGTATTTGCTCAGTGGTCAAGCTTCATCTTTGATTCAAGGAAGATGAGCACGGGAGGCAGCAACATCTTCAACAAATGGACGAAATTGCTAGCAGGAATATGGAGGTATGAAGTAGAGAGATGCTTTGTAATAGAAGGAATCTATCTTAAGCTAAGTTTGTGTTGGCTAAAAAAATCTCATTTCATAAAAACTTAAATGCCTCTTATGTATACAGTCCTATTTAGTGACACAATATTAGATTCGTAAAAGGTAAGTGTGTTATGAACATTTCTATATGTAACCTTGCAATATTTTCTACTAAGATTTTCACTCTTTAAGGATATTTTGTAAATTTTATAAGGTCTAAAATTTATAGGCAAGTGTCTTACAACCAAATTATATTACCTTGGATTTTGGACCTATTTTTAGTTGCTTGAGTTGTTGTAGGGTTATAGCACATTATTTTATAGCAATATAAGTAGATGTGTGAATTCTTGTCATGAACCATCCAAATCATTGTAGTCATGCCCTTGCTACATGTAAATCTTAGTTTGGAGGTTTGATCTCATGTGTTGATGAATGCTTAATGCTATGTTGGAGGTTTGATCTCTTGTGTCGATGAATGCTTAATCTGTAGTTTTGATACGTATGATTCTATAGTTGAGATGAATTGTTGAATGTGTTTGAAGACTTTGATTATGCTGCTATGATAGATTTATGTAGGTTTCCTTGTAATATCATAGTGATAGTTGTAAACATGTATCAATGTTCCTCTACTAATTTATTGCTGCTACTGCTGAGTCTATCTTTATCTGCTGCTGATGAAGGCATTGATTATCTTTCAGATGTATGTCTTTCTGTTGTGTATTTCTTTCCTCTGCTTTTGATGAAATGAACTGCTAAATATATTAATCTTGCTTGCTATTATTATTGTTTGCTTGCTGAAATGAACTCCTAAAGTTAGTGTCTATTATTGTCTTGCTTGCTATTAATCTGATTTCCATTGCTATGGTTTTGAATAGCAAATTGTTGCATCTTCTCGACAAATATTTATCACTGTATTAAAGTTATTCTTAGATCTCTTTCTTCTGGTCAAACCCTTTATTAGAAGTTTCTCTTTATTATAATAATTGTTGTTTCTTTTATGAGGTTTGTATGAAGAACTTGATGTTCTTAAAATGGACATTTCTCTGATTTGTCAATATAATTGCTAATGTGATAGTTTTCAGACAAAGAGACTGTTGCTTTGTCACTTAACCAACTAATTTTTTTTTATAAAAAAAATCATTGTTTTATTAAGTTATTACTTACAAAATGTTCTTGATTGTTCAAGAGCAACTCAGATTGCTGATCTCAATCCTTTGCAAGGGCTCAACTCATAAGATGATTGATGGTCTGTGTTTTAGATAGGAAAATTGTGAAAGCATTTATGGTCAAGACTGGGGGATGACATTCTTTCAGTTTGCAATGCATGTCTTGGGTGCCAAAAGGTCAAGTAAAACTGGAATTCAATGAATTCATGTATTATTATAAATTTCTGAGAAAAGATATAACCGTGCAAGAGTATGCTAATTTGGGTGTTCTTAGACTGGGTGCTATGTATTGATATGAATATTGATTGAAATTGGTTGGCTTGAGCAAAAGCTGTAATGTTTCTTTAAGGTTTATCATAGAATCTACTCTATTGCAATATATAGAACTTATATGATAGTCTTTGAATTGCTGAAGTAATCCATGATTTTTGATTTCTTCCAATCCATTTAAAGTTTATTTTAAGAAGTATTTAGCTAATTTAGCTAGACTTGTGAAAGTTCAATGCCATATATTTTTAAAAATATGGAGCTTATATGATAGCCTACGATTGATAAAGTATATGCCTGATTTATGAACTTTTACCATACATTTGGAATACATCATAACAAAAATGTAAAGCTAGACTTTATTAGTTCAAGTATAGTCTTGGTTTTTCTGTTGTGTCCTAGGTCATGTCATACTTTAGAAGTAACATTTTTATTTATGTACATGAGTACTTGGTGTAGAAGGTTGAACCTTGCCACTCAATTTAGATGAAGTCATTGGTCTGCTACCACTCAACCCCCACCCACATAAGGAAATCAAAATTCATTTATCTTTATTTTTGTTGACTTGTATTATCAACTAGCAAAGCTTGATAAACTTGATGTCGTACCATTTTATGGAAGCTAGCATTTGATAAATTTGTTGACGGTTATGCTGAGTTGTTTGTGTCCTTTATAATGCATGATATTGATCAAATGGGATTTGAATTTGAGTACACAAATGTGCATAGTAAAGTCTAGTGATAGTTTTTAGGCCTTCATCTGGTAAGGGTGGGTAGCTACGAACAAAAGTTAATCATTGTTTTATTTTCCTTTAATTATATGTATAAAACTGAAGGAATCACCATCCTTGGTTTAGCATAGACTACGCATTGGCCTTGAGCTTGTGTCTGTCTAATAATGAGTTTGAGCTTATTGTTCTCAAGTTGACATCTTTAGTCTTCGTAATTAGGTCAAATATCGAGGCTTAGTGAAAGAGAAGCTTAGGACACCATCTTATACATATATACATATACTATGAGTGTACATTATCATGTTGTCTTTAGAGTGACTATCCTCATTTGTTGAAGAAGAAAAGCATTAATGTGGCTGAATAGCAATACATTCAAGTGGCAATCACACAAGGGACAGTCACTGTGAGATGTCCTCATTTGTGACTGTCCTTACAGTGAGTGTACATTATCATGTTGTCTTTAGAGTGACTATCCTCATTTGTTGAAGAAGAAAAACATTAATGTGGCTGAATAGCAATACATTCAAGTGGCAATCACACAAGGGACAGTCACTGTGAGATGTCCTCATTTGTGACTATCCTTACAGTGAGTGTACATTATCATGTTGTCTTTAGAGTGACTGTCCTCATTTGTTGAAGGAAAAAAGCATTAATGTGGCTGAATAGCAATACATTCAAGTGGTAATCACACAAGGGACAGTCACTGTGAGATGTCCTCATTTGTGACTGTCCTTATAGTGAGTGTACATTATCATGTTGTCTTTAGAGTGACTGTCCTCATTTGTTGAAGGAAAAAAGCATTAATGTGGTTCATTAGCAATGTATTAAATAAATTTTTTTTTAAAATTCTACCTAGGACCGTCGCAATTGCGACGTCTCTCCCAAGAGATGTGACGGCGGCGCCGTATTAGCGATGCCCAAGCCTGTCGCAGTTGCTTCGAAGGACCGTCACAATTGCGACAATTGCGACGGTCCTCCCAAGACATGCGACGGTGGTGCCGTATTAGCGACGCCCAGGCCCATCGCAATTGCTTCGGAAGACCGTCGCAATTGTGACGCCCTACCGTCGCAATGCGACGGAGGCGCTGAATGGGTGAAGCAGTGACATTGTGATGGCAAGGCGTCACAATTGCGACGGAAATCCATAGACGTCGTGATTTGTGACTAAAAAATTGTGACATCTATTACTGTCGCTATAGCGACACATAGCCGTCGCAAAATGGCCCCAAATTTATTAGTGCAAATATGAAACTATAATTTTATATGTATAGATTTTACGATGAAATATTTTTACATGGATCTGTCTATATTAGTTCACTTAAGCCATTGATGAAACTCTTATAATATAATTGAAAGCATTTAACATATTGCATCTTTCGTACTTTAAGTAGTAAGAGACATTCTCTCTTATGTATGCATGGATATGTTCATCTAGATTGACTTTCCTCTTAGATTTAAATGAATATCCATCTAAATTGGAGTTGTTTCCTCTCTTAAAAATATGAGAGCAAAGATTCTAACTTAAATCAGAATCTTTTCATATTCAAATAGTTTTTTTTTTAAATTTATATAGTAATAAAAGATGATCTATACAATTAGTTCTCAGAAAACTAAATTTTTTTGATCTATATGTTTCGTATATTCTTTTTTTTTTTTTTTAAATTTCATTCTAATTTTTAAGAATAAAAAATATGAATCTGCAATTTGGGAGATTCTCTTATAATCTTTGAGTAATATGTACCATCCTAAAAGCTTTGATAAGAAGATTATTTTATGTTATGAAATATTTTTATATTATTATAAAATTGACAAGTCTTCAAAATCTTTAAAATTTTTATGTGTGTGTGTCTATACACATGTATATATACATGCATAAAATATGTATGTATATATATATATACACATAAATATATATATGCGTATATATGTATATACACACACACATATATATATATATGTATGTATATTTTTAATATATAAATACTTGTATATATACGTATATATATTTATATATTTACGAGCATATATATACATACGTATATATATATATATATATATATATATATATATATATATATATATATATATATATATATATATATATATATATATATATATATATATATATATATATATATATATATATATATATATATGTGCGTATATATATGTATATGTATATATGCATATATACGTCTATATATATATATGCACATATATACTTATACAAATATATATGTGTGTATATATTTACATATATATACGTATATGCGTGTGTATATATATGTATATATATATGCATGTGTATATATATGTGTGTGTGTGTGTGTGTGTATATATATATGCATGTATATATATATGCAATATGCATATATATATATATATATATATATATATATATATATATATATATATATATATATATATATATTTAAAATAAATATATGCATGTATATATATGCATTCATGTGTATATATATGCGTATACACGCATGTAAATATATATACACATATATATATGTATCTATGTACAATGCATATATGTGTGTGTATGCATATATATTATATTTTAAATATATATTCGTATATATATGCATACATATGTATGTATGTATATATATACGCATACATACGTATGTATGCGTATATACATATATGTGTGTGTGTGTGTGTGTGTGTGTGTGTGTCTATATATATATATATATATATACGCATATATATTTATATATATACAGATATATATGTGTATATATATATACATGCGTATATTTTATATATATATATGTGCGTATATATGCATATATGTGTGTGTGTGTATATATGCATCTATGCATGTGTGTGTGTGTATATATATATATATATATATATATATATATATATATATATATATATATATATATATATATATATATATATATATATATATAATTTAAATAAAATGTAATATACAAAAGCTAAATATAATATCAGTAAAAATTAATTCAAAAAAATTATTTAAAATTATTTACAAATGTAACATAAAAAATAAATATAATAGTGTTACAATTTATTTGAGCATAATATTTAATCAAAATATATTTTCAGAACATGATTACTTTTATAATGATATATGACATTAGTTGTCAAAGTTATAGACAGTTTGAAAATATTATAAAAAAAAAATTATTTTCATTTGATTGAATATTTGTGTAGAAATAAAAAAAAATTACAATGATGTCTCACAAAACAACAAATATCAAATTTAACTTAAAAAAAAATTTAATTAACAGATTTACAACTCCTATTAATACATTTAGATTTGAATTTGTTTGAGCACAGACTTTGAGTGGACATATCAGAAATAACATTTATGTTTCCACATCATAGCGCAAGACGCTATTAATTGCAGATAGTGATATTATTTTTAATAATAAAAATCACACTACTAAAGTTCTTAGCCAAAGTGATCAAACAAAAACATATATTATTTGAAATCTTAATTCAGAATTTGATCTTTGTGAATGTATTTGGTCTATGTTAGGCAACATTTGTAAACATGTTATTAAGACTGTTATGGTTTGTCATGATCATCAGATGACTAGACCATCAATGACACTGCAAATATATAATTAGAATTTACTTAACCTATTGCAAGGTATACCAAAACAATTAGTTGTTCTTCATAATGTCATCTGACTAGGCATTAGTATGCACCAAGATCTTAAGAGACATGTGAAACTAGCAAATCATAGTTGTACTAATTCTTTACTTAGTCTAATTCTTATTAATTAGATTTGTAAGAAGAGCAAAACTTATAGACTGCAGATAACTGTTGTAAATAAAAATAATAATTTAATGAGTGAACATATAGTTACAACTGATACTAAAGATGTGACAATTAATAAAATTGGCCTAGATGAAAATACTATGATCGATGTTGAAGATGAAGCAATTAATAAAATTAGTGTAGATGAGAATGTTATGATTGATGTTAAAAATAAAGTAATTAATAAAAACTAATTAGATGAGAATGTGTTGACTGATGTTGAATATGGGGGTAATCAATAAAACTAATATTGGTCTAGATGAGAATGTTCTGACTGATACTGAATATGTGGTGATTAATTAAACTAGTTTAGATGAGAATGTTATGATTGATGTTGAAAATAGAATAATTAATAAAAACTAATTAGATGAGAATGTGTTGACTGATATTGATGTTGAAAATGAGGTGATTAATGAAATTGGATTAGATCATAATGTTATGGCTGATGTTGCAGATGGGGTAATTAATAAAATTGACTTAGATAAAAATTTCATAACTGATGCTGAATATGGAGTTATTAATAAAATTACTTTTAATGATAATGTGTCGACTTATATTGAAAATAAAGCTGTTATTAATACTGTCTTTGATAAGAATGTTGCAATTGATGTTGAAAATGAGGTTGTTAATGATATTCTCTTCAATAAAAGTGCTGCTACTGATACTGAAGATAGAGCTATTAATAATACTATCTTCAATGAGAATGTTGCAACTAATAGTGAGGAAGGAGTTATTAATAAAAGTGTCTTACATGAAATTATTATAATTTATGCAGAAGATAAGATTGTTAATAAAATACTTTTTGATAAAGTGTTATATTTAAATTAATGGATGCTGAAAAAAAGACTATTGACAAAGGTGTCTTAGATGAAATTATTACAACTTATGCTAAAGATATGGCTATTTATAAAAAAATTTAGATTAAATTATTTTATCTTACGCAGAAATTGAGGCTATTAATAAAACTACCGTAGATAAAAAAAATGTTACAACTTATGCTAAAGATACTTCTATCAGTAAAAATGTCTTGAATGATATTGTTACAACTTATTCTAAAGATGAGGCTATTAATAAAACTGTCTTAGATAAAATTATTACAACTTATGCTGAAGATATGGTTATTAATAAGTCTTTCTTAGATGAAATTGTTGCAATTTATGATGAAGATGAGGCTATTAATAAAAAATTTATAGATGAAAATGCACAATATTAGAAAATTATAATTAAAAGATTTATAATGATATTAACATGACTAAGAAGATCTGATCAAGTGAGTATTCATGTGCAAAATATTTTTATTTTCTTTTTTTTTTATTACCATTGTAAAATTAAACTTTTTATAATTTTACTTCACTTTTAATTTTTTAGATAATATCATGGCTCTGTGTGTAGTTGTAAATGAGTATCTTGTCTTCCAAAAGTAGATGCTTCCCCTTTCAGTTGCCCTGAGTTTTTTTGTGTGAAAAATAATGCAAGTGTCATTTATCTTTAAAATTCAAACTTCAGTAGGAGTCTTTCCCAATCTTAAATGATATATTAGATGATCTCTATAGGTATCGTTTTAATCTATCTAAAACTAACATTCCAGTCAGGATGAAAGGTTTAAGTTTTTGTATCAACCAAATTGTGAGGGCTCTTCAGTTGAGAGCATTGCTTGGTATAAGTTATCTTAGTGCAGTATTTAGTGATAGCAATGCTTGAGGAGTTTGAAGCAATAAGAGAAACACAGATATGAGGCTATATTTTAATATGTACACACTTTATGGTGAAATATTTTTACATGGATCTATGTGTCTACATTAGCTCCCTTAAGCCATTGATGAAACTGTTAGAACATAATTAGAGACATCTAACTTATTGGATCTTTCATACCTTAGGTAGTAAGAAATATTATCTCTTATATATGCATAGATATGTTCATCTAGATTGGCTTCCCTCTTAGGTTTGGATGGATGTGCGTCTAAATTGGAGCTCTTTCCTCTCTTAGAAGTAGGGGAGCAAAGATTCTGACTTAAATCATAATCTTTTCATATTCAAACAGTTCTATTTGAAAATTTATATGACCATGAAGGATAATCTGTACAATTAGCTTTCAGAAAACTAAATTTTTTTGATTTAGATGCTTCATATGTTCTCTTTTTTGCAAAAGAATTCTTCATTGTGACTTTTAGTAAGAAAAAAGATAAATCTGCAATTTGGAGGATTGTCCTATATTTCATGAGTAATATATATCATCTTTAAAGTCTTGGTAAGAAGATTCTTTCATGCTATGAAGCATTTTTATATTGTTGCAGAATTGACAAGTTTTCAAAATCTTCCTATCTATTTTGGTATGCTAATTTTTAAAGCACACTAGAAATCTTAGAAAATTTATGTACAATGAAATCTTGTTGTAGGATCATATCATGTGTCAAAAAATTTATTGCGATGGATCTATGTAAACACCTTATTGAATAAATAGATATCATGATTGAAGAGCTTAAATGTACCTAGGAGATGCCCAATTTAAATCTACTAGATGATGTTGTTCAAGATTTAAATTTTGGAATAAAAAATAAATGACACCAGCAAAGAGATTTGTTTGAGAAGCATGATTTCTAAAATGGAAAGCATTACTCTGAAGGCAAGGTTAGGTCTAAGCATGATGGAAAATTAGAAAAAAATTGTTTGGTGATCTATTGTACGAGGTGCTAAAATGAGTTCTTAAAGATAATTACTTTTACACTAAAAAGTTTCTTTTAAGGAGTAGCAGATTCCTTAAAAGTAACATTTAGATGCTTCGTACCAAAGTCAATCAAACAAATCTCACGCTGCAGAGTTGTGAAGATAATTAATTTTAATAAACTCTAGATAAAATGATAATATTTTTAGTACAAATACCAGTTTAGATGCACAAAAGATAGTGAACAAGTTAAGGATCAGGGTGGTGAGGACAATAATTTTATTGTTAATATATTAAATTTTGAACATTGAAAAATGGTAGATATTTTTTAAAGCTAGTTTCAAATGAATTCACCTTCTTGTATGTGTTTGTAAGTATGCATATGTACCTCCTTAAATCTTGTAGTACCCACTCATAGTTTTCTTTCTGTTTTAGTTGACATACTCTTTTAGGCTATTATTTATGTTTGTGTTGTAGATATATACACTAATGAAAATCTATTCTTCACAATCCTAGGCAAACATGCCTATATGAAAACTATTTCATTAGTTTTTTTATCTGTGATGAAGCTATGGAATGAAGCCATGTTATTTGGATGGCAGTTCTAGTTGCCACCTATGCATTGTCTTTTTGTGAAAAAAATAGATTTTATTTTTTTGTCTCCTAATAACAACTGACTTTTTGAAGGGAGTCAAATCAAATTTATTTATTTGTGTTTTAGGGACAAATAGCCTTAGGGTTTCTCTTTGGACATGGTTCCTTAAACTACCCCAAGTGAGTTTATATTGAAGACTCTACTTTATTTTTTGGGCATGCTGAATTTTTTTTTCTCTCTAAGCATGTAAGGAGATGAAGCGACAATCTTAATGCCCAGGTGAGGAAGGATGTAGCCCCTAACCCACCAATCAGTTTATTCATACCCAGTGCCATATTTTTTTTTCCTTGCATTATATTGGATCTTGGGATGAAAACCCCAATAGATTTGTGTAATATGTAGCTTAAACTATTGTTATTAAGATATTCTATGTCAGTTCTATGTACATTTTGATTCTTGAATTTGCAGCTTCTATATTAAACTTGTTTATTGATGCTCTAAATTGTAAGCACTATTAACCATCTAAATGATCTATAATTAATTTGGTGACCCTTGCAGTGAAATTTTCTTCTTCTAAATCTATATTGTGCAATCAGTTTGTTTCTGAAGTTAATAGTTTAAAGTAAAACCAAAGCTT
Source organism: Chamaecyparis obtusa (assembly GCA_027943335.1). NCBI lineage: Eukaryota > Viridiplantae > Streptophyta > Pinopsida > Cupressales > Cupressaceae > Chamaecyparis > Chamaecyparis obtusa. The sequence continues at coordinate 986,033 of BSBK01000690.1, forward strand.
TATATCGTATATACCTTGAGGTCTTATAGTAGTATCAGAGCATCAGTCTTACCAACTTTGGGTTCATTTTATGAGTGATAGGAATAACAATACTAATGAAGGGTGCTCCCCTTAATACCACAAACACATAATAGAAATAGAGAAATAACAACAATATGCAAAAAAAAAATGGGCTTCTTATTATCTCCACAAATGTAGAATTACAAACTTTCACAAATACAATATGCAAAGCCACATGGGCATTCCTTTACAATATTCTGTAGGACAAAGTCTTGAATCAATACCCAGATCTACTACCCAGAACTGCCTAGACAACACTATGGGCTTTCTTTATATAGATAATTTTCACCGCTCGAGAAGGTTTCAAAAATTTAGCCTTTAAGGCTGACTATACATAAAATTATTTTATTTTCACAATTTTTACAATAGGGTTGGCTTAAAAAAAATATAAAATATGCTTTTAGGTAGCCCAACTTTCAGAGGCCATAACTTTTTAACTGTAGCTTCATTTTTCTATCCATTTTTCAGAAATGCCATGAGGAGATGTACAATGCATGGTATGTGCAAGCGTCAATCAGTCGGGGGTCGATCGCAATCTAGAGCCTCTAAGGCCTTCAAAATTGACTTGAAAGATTTCACACCCAAAAACTTTAATAACTTAACCAATATTGATGATGTGGCAATAAAACTCAATTGGTAGGGAAGAATGACTAGGATGAATCTCTAACTATGAAATCAAAACATTCTGAGATCATATGACCAACTTATTAAAAATAGTAAGTTTCCATAAATAGTAGCTCTGCACAAGATAACCCTTATTGAAAAGTAAACAAAAATATTTTTGGGTGATGCAAAATTGCTCTTAGACCCAGGATGCTCCTGCATCAAAAGCTTCTGCTAGAGGAAGCATTAATGAATTAAGATACAAGAAACAGACTTGCTAGGATAATAAATGGTTTTAAAAATGAAGTCTACAAAGAGACATTATATTTTTGGTAGTAGTATGATTTTAGTGCTCTTAAGGAAACAAGTCCACAGGATCAACCAACAATAAAACAAGCACCATCGATTCAATTCACTTCTCGTGAAGAAACTACAACCGGTAAGGAGGATATTTCTAGTGAACAAATTAATCTAGGAGAGTCATCAGCCAAGATGACCACTGAAAACACTATAGGTGTTGAAGAAGAAATTGTTATGGGTTATCTACACTCAGTTGAAGAGTGACAACATGAAGAAGTCCCACAAGATGAGCAATTTCCATAAGAAGAGAATGCTCAACCAGAAGATCAAGAGCAACCATAAGTGGAAGAATGAGAGCAACTAGAAGAGGAAGAACATATAGAGAAAGAAAGGCCCAAAGCAGAAGCTATACTGAAAGAGAAGTTGGTCCAACCAGGAAATGAGGATAAACATGAACAGGAACAATAGTTACTTGTACAAAATGAGCAAGAACAACTAGAATAGGAGAAAAGCCAAAAGGAACCAATAGATGTTCCAAGTTCATCCTCATCCAAGAGGAAGCTATCATTTGCAATAGACACATAAGCTAGGAAGAGAAAGTTTAGTGAGACTATAGTTGACATAAGTAAAATGCCAACTAGACAACTAAAGGAGCTAACAAAGAGAAAACATGATATGGTCCTTAGAAGTGTAAAGAACATTCTATACAATTTTGTACTAAATGCAGACATTGATGAAGATGAACCTATAATTGATCAATTGGAGATTTTGGATGAAGTGATAGGAGAAGATGTCACTGATCTAGAGATAATTACCATTGATCATTATGAGAAAAAGAGAATATAAATTCTCCACAAACAGGTTGAGGAAATAAAGGTCGTGATATCTACCAATCTAAAGGTACTATAATAACAAATTCAAGTTGCAGGAAGTTTGATGTCCAAAACTTCAAATTTTGATACTTTTATTTAGAATCTCACTGAGAAGTAAACAAAGACTTTAGAAGACATAAGAGCATTGTCTTCTCAGTTTGACATAAAGAACAAGCTTGCAGTAGGTTTCAATAGGAAAATGACAAGCCTAGCTCTTATTCTAAGAAAGGCATCTGAGGAAAAGACCAAAAGAATCCAAGACATAATTGGATTCCAATTATTTCTAGTGCCCACATTTGAATCAATGCAAAAGATTGCAATAGATGCTAAGAATATGCTCAGTGAACCTGCCTACAAGACTATGGAGGACATGGAGAATGGTGCAGGAGCACCCTTAGATTCATCCATAGCTGCAAGAACATCATCTAACTCATCCATGGATAACTCACAAAAGGAACCAAACATGAAGGGTTAGAGTGAAGGGTTAAGGTATTGGTTGGATCTTGAATCCAATGATGTAAAAAAGTCCTACTTTGTATGGCAATATGCCTTTAGGTATGGTTATAAACCTAAGTGTCTATCTTGGCCATTATGGACAATTTAGTTAGAAAGGGCTAGAATAGACTAGATGAATAGGATGGTCTAGTTGGCCTAAGAAAATATTGAAATAAGTTTATTTTAATCTATTTAAGGTCCTAGGTGTAGTCTAGGATAGAGTTTAATAAGTTTGATTGACAATTGACAACTTTTGCAAAAGTTGTCAATGTTGCATTAAGCAACTTTTTGAAAAGTTGTTGAAATTTGAATCTCAATAGTCACAACCATCTCAATTGGTTGAAACTGATTGAGGAATGTATAAACATGATGGAAGATTTGATCCAAGTTAGTTGGAAGATTTGGAGAAGTTTGGATATCTGATTTTAATAAAAATTTGTTGATTTCTTGAGAAATAGATTGTGTTTTCAAAGTATATGGACCTGTACGGTCACACATGTGCCTATGAATGACTTTTGAAGTTGGTCCTATGTCTTAAGAGTAATTTTCAATTGATTTTAGGTCTTGAATCAACCTGGATCAAAAGTTATTAAATTTTGAATGTTCACTGGTTGCAGGAAGGCCCTACCTAGGGTTTCAAGACTAAATTCCTCTTTCCAAGAGAGTCCACCATGGAAAATTATTGATTCTTAGTGGAAATAAATGAGGGAGGATGTACTTTAATATTATTGAAGTCTTAGATTGGAAAGCCAGTGGAGAAAGGAGGAATCACTAAACCCTCTAGACATGCATCTCTATGTGATTGTCCAAAATTATGGGTTTGAAGTCACAACTTGACCAAGGGGTGGAATGAAGATCTAAATCTTTGGATTTAGTAGTTTTGTGCAATCCTAGATTGGAAGGTGACAAGGAATTCAAACACTTCCTTTGTTAATTTTCCTTATTAGCCCTACTAGGCCTAGGAGAGATTTGAGGACAATAGGAGTTTGTAGATTGGTCAAAGGTCCAAACTTGGTGAGTACTATTGAGAGGTTGATTGAAACTATTGAGGGTGGTTAAGACTTAGTTTGGTGGAGTTCCAAATAGGTTTCTCTCAAGAAATCAAGTTCTCTCCTTATAGCCCTATAGTGGGTTTGGGTGTCTAAATTGTGTTCCAAGATTGCTTGGTGTGGGATTGGCATTTCATTCCATTGAAAATGATATTGAACCTTGGTATAACCCTTGTTCCATCCTTGGATTGGTAGGGTTGAGTTGTGTGAGTTAATTCTATAAGAGTGTAGAAGATTAGATTATAGAACCAATCTTGATTTATGGGTTTTGGGAACTCTTTGTCAGATCCCTAGTTTGTATGTTGGAAAGGGGGTATTAAGGACCTCTAGGTGTTGTGTTGAGTAGAGATTGGGGCTCTGATACAAGTGGTATTAGAGAAACTAGTAGAGATTTGGAGGAAGACTAAAGTTGCAGCCATGTCAGATGGTGGTGAAGACAGTGAACTTCCTAATAGGATGACTAATGCAGAACTACTGAGGGTAGTGAAGGAGCATGATGCTGAAAGAAAGTGGATGAGGTGAGAAATGGAAAAGCTTAGTGATCAAATCAATAAAGGACATAGTGGGAAGTCTAGATGGGAAGAAGAGGGGAGTGATGAAGAAGCCCCTTTGTAGGAGGATGAAGTAGAGGTTTCGGTAGACCAAAGGCTATTGTTGAAGACCTTGAAGTCCATGGAGAGAAGGACCATGGATAGTAAGCTTGACCTACCTATCTACAGTGGGAAGATGGATCTAGATGAAGTAATGGATTGGATTGATGCAATCACTAGTTTCTTTCACTGTGAGGAAATACCAGAGCATCAAAAGGTTAAAATAGCTAAGTCCCAGTTGAAGGGATCAGCCTTGACTTGGTGGAATTTTACTCAAGAAGAGAGAGTAAAGATGACAATAATCCAGTGGCTACATTGAAGAAGATGGTTGCCTTGGTGAAAGAAGCCTTTGTGCCATAAGCCCAACTTTATAAGAAAATGAAAAGTTTAATACAGAAGGAGATTGACATCTCAAGCTACACTAAAGAATTTCATAGACTTACTATGAAGTCTAAACTAGTGGAGCTAGAAAGTGTTAAACTTGCTAGATATATGCAAGGATTAAGGGTGAATATCCAAGATGAATTAAGCTTGTGTTCCCCTACCACTATCTAGAAATGCTTTTAATTGGAATTGAAAGTGGGGGAAAATCTCAAGAGGAAGGTAGAACAAGGTGGGAAAGGAAGAGGCCAGAGAGATTTTGGCAATAAAGGAAGAGGATCAGGCAGTGGGAGAGGATAGACTCCTAAGAATTTTGAAGAGGCCAGTTAGGAGAACTCCTTTTGGGAAGGAAATTCTAGAGGATCCTATAGAGGGAGAAGAGGAGATTCAAGGGGAAGGACTGGTGGAAGAAGTTCAGGAATCATAAGGTGTTACAGGTGTAACCAACCTGGGCACCTAGCATCAAACTGCCCTAAGAAAGAAAAGAATCAGGCAAAGAGGAGGGCTAACATAGTTAGAGATGAAGATAACCAAGGGGAAAATGCACTTGGCTCTTATGCACCACCTGAAGAGGTAGAGGCACTCATGATGAGGAGGACCTTATTGAAGGCTCCTTGCACTCAAGAACCACCACAGAGAAAGAGCATGTTTAGGACCACATGTAAGAGTGGAGGCAAGGTGTGTTGATTGGTGATTGATAGTGGATCTACTGATAGCTTGGTGTCTAAGGAAGTAATGAAGAAGTTGATGTTGAGGAGGGTGCTACATCCAAACCCCTACAAGGTGTCATGGCTCACCAACAACCAACACACTGTCATAGAGGAACAAGCACGGGTTGAGTTCTAACTTGGAAAATACAAGGATCGGGTGCTGTGTGACATTGTCCTTATGGATGCCTACCATTTTCTCCTTGGAAGGACCTAGAAGTATGATGTGGAGGCTCATCATGATGGGAGGTTGAACACCTACTATTGGCATTAAGCATGATTTTCATCTAGAGACAACACTTATTCAGATTCTGAGAGCTTACCGAGAAGAACAGAGCTTACCGAGCAGAATAGAGCTTACCAAGTAGAATAGAGCTTACCGAGTAGAATAGAGCTTACCGAGTAGAATAGAGCTTACCAAGCAGAACAGAGCTTACCAAGTTGAATAGTATCTACCAAGTACTACACGGTTAAATAGGAAATTTAGTTTCTACCGAGTAACACTATATCTACCGAGTCTCCCATATTTACCGAGTTTGAAACTACGACCGAGTGATTAGTATGGACTGAGTCTCCACTTCTACTGAGTGCATGACGATGCCGAGTAACACAGTGGATGTCGAGTATCAGAAAGTCACCGAGTTAGTTTGCAGGAACTGAGTAACAATATCTAGGCTGACTCAGTAATACTTGTGTTTATTTGTTGTAGAGCTGACTTTGTAATTGTTTTGGATTGATATATAAGAAATGTTTATATCATATCCAAAGTAGTAGAAGAATAAGAAAATGTATGTGTATGCGAAGATACAGAAGTAAGTGAATTACAAAGGGCTATAGTAGTATAAGGAGCAGCAGAGACAAATCCATCATAGAAGGTGATCAATACATCAGCAAATCTCATTCAGCAAATACAGTTGCAAGTAAGAGATCTACTGTTTCATTCTAACAAGTGAATCATTACTAAATCCTCTAACAGGGTAGACTTAATAGTCTTTTGTAAAATCTCTGAACCAAGTGCATACTTCACTGTATGTTTGTAAATCCTCTAACAAGGTGGACTTAGCAGTCCTTATTGCTCCTAACAGGGTAGATCATCAGAAGTGATCATTGTAAGCCTTAACTGGCCAACTTTATACTACAGCATTAAAGTCTTGTGGGTATCTTCCCCACCCCAGTTTTACTTTCTATTTGGAAGGTTTTTGGGTTACCAAATCTGTGTGTCAACTTATGAATGCTTTTATGTTTTGAGTTTCTCATGTATGAAATTAGATCAGTAAAAGTATATAACATCTTGATCTGAAATTGATAAGAAAATTTGTAGTTACTGATTCACCCCTCCCCTCTCAGTAACTCGGTTAGTCTTGAATATTTCCAACAATTGGTATCAGAGCTTTGTGGTTCTCAGGATAAAGTTTGATAGCTTGAGTAAAGATCTAGGATAATGGAGGTATTCAGACTTAACAAAGTGATTGAGAATGAAAAGCTAGATCTAGAAATGGCCATAGCTAAATACAGAGAAGCAAAAGAACATCTTTCCAAATCTCTAAGAAGAAGGAAGGAGCTTGTAAATCAAATGAATGACCATCTATATGTTGAAGAAAACATTGAAGATCTTTTCCCTTCAAGTAGCTCAGATGAAGCAAACAATGCTATCAAAGAACTTCAAGAAAAGAATGGATTCTCTGCAGGAGGAAGTAAGAAAATTAAAAAGGGAACAGGAAATACACTCAACCAGATTTTGTGAAATCTTGGAACAAAGAAACAAGATGAAAGATGAGATAGATGGAAAGAACAATGAAATCCAAAATCAATCTCTTCAGCTAGAAAGCCTTATTGATCAGATCTCCAATACAAATGAAGAAATATTGACTCTAAGATCAAAGAATGAAAATATAAGAGATAAGCTAAGTTCTGTAAAGCAAATCAATTTAAGATTGGTGGATGATCTAAACATAGAAAGAAAAATCAATGAAAGAATGCTGAAAACTCAAGAAGACCTAAATCAGCTACATGAACAAAATCTTCATATGCAAAAAGGAAAAGCAGGACTTGGATACAAAGAAGAAGGTGAATCTTCCAAGCAAGGTACTCAAAGGAATCAAAAACCCATTTGTAATCACTATGGAAAAATAGGTCATATTTCAAACAAATGTTGGAGTAATGGAAAAGAAAAATTCAATGGAAAATGCTACAACTGCAATCAACAAGGTCATAAAGCAAATGAATGCAAGGAGAAACCAAGATTTAAAGGAAATTGTCACAAATGTAACAAACAAGGGCACAAGGCATCCGAATGCAGATCTAAAACATTCAATCCAGTAGAACAAATTATGAAAGTAATGTTTGGATGGGACTACAACACCTCGTGTAGATGTCATTATTGTGGAGAATATGGACACATTGGCATGAAATGTGTAAAACATCACTTAAGAAAAAGGGACACCACTATAAGATGTTTTAAATGCACTAAACTTGGTCACATAGCTAAGAATTGCATGAATGTTGGCAAAGTTGAAGATGGAAAGAAAGAAAAAATAGATAGCATCAGGAAGCAAATGAGACAACAATGGATTCCTAAATCTACCAAGCAAACCAATCCAAGTAATGGAGTGGGTGGCTCTGCCAGCCCTAACTAAGTCTCGAACAAAGCACTGGAACTGTATCTTCATAGACAAATTCTAAACAGTTCTAGAACTGAATCAAAAGAAAAATCCAAATCAGTATACAAGATATAGTAGGATCACAGGAAGGTCAGTATCAATTTTCACCGAGCAAGTCGGGAGTAACCCAACTTTATATGGTTACCGAGTAAGGTCCGAGCGGTATGAATTCCCATGATCGCCGAGTTGCGGAGTCTTCACCGAGCAATTAATTCATAGTGGATGACAGTCTGTCAAGTTCTTACCCTAATTCTTACAGAGCATTAATGACAAAGTTTTAACAAAAAGGAGCGAAATCAAGTTCATTATTCACCGCGAACTTTAGCATATTGAGAGCAGAAAAATCTCCTAGTGCAATCAAGCATCTCGAAGCATTTTACAGCAAAGATTTACCATGTTCACCAAAAGACCATGGCATCATCCAGCATGAAAGTAAAGAAAGGTTTGGAAATGCTAGCTCATGGAGAATGGAAGGTACCAGATTTCAAACTCGTGCCAGCAGTTGCCAAAACCCTAGACCCGAGTGGAAATCAATCGCAGATCCCTCCTAAGGTACTTCTCATTAATGATATTCAAAGTCATTTCAAATGTACAATTCAAGAACTTGGAACCCTAGAGATAGATACTATCCATGAAGAACTGTGTGTTGATGGTGTTCTTAAACCCGAGCATAAACATTTGGAAGATAAAGGTTTAGTTCACATTATACACTTGCCCGAGAACTTTCAGGTTAAATGGGTCAGATATATTCTCAGTCGAGTTCATGAAGGTATAATATGGCTTGAACAACTAGTTGAGATTACAAAGAAGATGATTCAACGAATCACTGGTCTTCCCATGCTCAACAAGGCAAAATCCACAAAAACCTGAAGTCGGTCAGAACTAGAAGAGAAAACCCTAGCCGAGTGGGATGGTAGAGGCATGAAAATTAGCAACATTACTAATGCAGAATTGAAGTTTGATATACATATGATAGGTCACAAGATATATAGTTCAAGTCAGTAGAACAATGTTCCGTGTGAAGCAGTTGACCTAGCATACAAGATTGTGAAGAACAACTTGTCATTTGACCTAGCAGATTTGTTATTAAAGCTGTTCAACAAGAATATAGAAAGCATTCAGACTTCTAAGAACAATCCATGTAAGTTTGGATCGCTATTAGTTTGTTTATTTTTCTATGTTCAAAATTTTTTCCCTTCTAAAGGCATGGTAGAATGGAGAAGAGATGTACCGGTTCTTTATCAGATAAATGAATACATTGCAAAAATGGGTGAAAATTTTGAAAGCATAATGGACAACTACTTTGAATCATTCAAAGAAAAGATGAACAACAGATTCTAGATTCCACAAAAATTGGTGGAAGATTATAAAAATGATGTTTGTTTTATGGTAGATTGTGATAATGTGTATATATAGGTAGTGAAACCAAGGATTGTACATTTGAAACCTCTTCCCTATGAGGTAAATATTGATGAAACCAAGAACATTAATGAAGCCCTAATTAATCAACCTGTTGATCCCAAGGTACCATATTTTGGGACATATGAAGAAGCTAAGGAGAAAATTGAACTTTTCATAAAGCTTCCTCAGGTGGTTAACAAAGGCAGAAAGAGGATGGCCCAAATGCAAGCTGACACACCTCTAATGTTAATCGAGGACAAAGGAAACGATATTGAAGAAGAAGAGAAAAAGGATGAGAAGGAAGAAGAACAAACTCTAGCAAAGAAGAAAGGAAAAGTGGTTATCACCAAGGTACCCAAGCAATCCTCTACAGTATTTTCAAGAAGGAGTATGAGAAGCAAGGTAGGTAAGAAGGAAGATAATATTGTATTTAAAAGGCCTCCTCCCACCTTTGAAGAAAGAATTAAAGAATTAAGAGAAGGATCTGGAATAGCAAACATCAAATCCTTCAAGTATGAGATCGGATCAGGGACAGAGCAAAAGGAAATTGAAGATGCAGTTATTTAGAAAATGGGATAGTGGAAGTACTCACCTGATGAAATAGCCCCATAAATCCGAGCTATGCTATTGGATAAAATCAGAATGAGATGGAGCAATGTAAGGAAAACTATCAAGGATATTTTGATCAAAACTTAAGACAATTGATGCCTAGTATGAACAATGCTGAAATTAAAAAGGCATTGAAAGACAATGAAAATAAGATGACACTAAAATTTAACACTTGTTTGATGTTGGTCAACAATATTGAGTCAGTTGTGAAGGGTGCCACTGCCACATGGAAAAACATCTACAATCTTCACAAACCGAGTACTAAAACTATGATAATCAAGGATATAGAAGATGACAGTGATGAACAAGAAGAAGCTACTGAGGTAGGCAGGTAGAATGATGAGGAAGATGATATTGTTCAGATAGCTGCAGAAGTCATTGCCTCACTTCCTCACTCTCCAATAAAAATTGCTACACCTAGCCTGGAGATAACTTCAAGTATGATTGTGACAACTTCCACAAATACATCAAATGTCCAATCATCACTAGCACAACTCAATGTATCATCAACAGAAGTGGCTACCACATCTTTTACCGAGTTGCAGTCTCCTGTATCCACTTCTATAGCTACTTCTTTATCAATTTTTCTAGCAGCAAGTACTTCAGTTTTGGACACTTCAGTAAGTATTTCAGTTCTTGATTCTAAAATTGTAAATACTACAGCTTTGAGTTCAACTACTCCAATCAGAAGTTTATCATTTTTCTCAGCTAGTCCTACAATGTCTACAATAACTTCTACTAAGGCATTAAGCACAATAACAGTTGTTCCTAAGGCTCAACCGAACACAAGATTTTTGAGTAAGAATGTAGAAGAGGATATAGACTTAGATGAAGAAATAGAGATCCCAACATTAGATTTTGCAAATCTGTCAGCAGACCAAATGCTAAGCATTGGTGAACTCCTCTAGAAGAAAGCTAAGCAAAAGAAACTAAAAGAAGAAAGGGATAATGAGTATAAAATCATTGAAGATGCAAAGAATATTATGTCAGAAGCAATAGGTATTAAAGTTGATTCCTCACAACATATTTTGTTACAATTAGCAGAGGCAGTAAACAAGTTCAATGAGGATTCCTCTGGGTCAAAAAAGTTACTTGAGAAAGCTGAGAAGAAGTTTGACAATAAAGTGCTTGAGCATATTGCTTAGCATATAGCAATTAATCAGGCCAAATTATCTTCAGTTTTGATAGAGATTGAGTCCTCCTATTCCAATATTGTCTCACTTTTTGCTAAGCTATGTAATGTTACCGAGTTCACTAAGGAAATCAAAGATAAAATAAATAAGATTGATGAGGATCTGAAGGATAGTGTACAGAAGTTGCAACTTGAACCTAGTTCAAGCTCTGCACATCATATGAAAATCACATTCCTATCTAACAAGTAGTAAAAATTATGGAAAGAAGACACAAGGATCCAGTCAACATTGCTAGACATTCAGAGCATGATCCTTCCCATCATGGATACAATGCAAAAACACATTGCTCACTCAAAAACATTACTCCATGACAATTAGTTTTCCATTGCAGATCACATGATTGAACTCTCTGCAGAAGTCCAAATTGCACTCCATACATGCAAGATTCTGCAAGAGAATTGGGACAATACTCTAGCACTAATCAAGAAGGTAAATTCAGATTTTCTTTCACACTTTGGATTTTCCCTGTAAAATACTAGTATATATACCTTTGGCATTATTGTCAAAAAGGGGGAGAATATATATAGAGAAAGAATGTACAGGAGAAAGTATAAGATTAAGATGAGTAATATGAAAGGGGGAGAAAGTAATAAAATGTATATATCAGTTTGACAAAGATAAATTTTGAAAAATCAAAATCAGATTCAGCATGACTTGTGTATATCAGTTTTGGAAATAAGTGTTTTGTCACTAATGCCAAAGGGGGAGATTGTTGGCATTAAGCATGATTGTCATCTAGTGACAACACTTATTCAGATTCTAAGAGCTTACTGAGTAGAACAGAGCTTACTGAGTAGAATAGAGCTTACCAAGAAGAACAGAGCTTACCGAGAAGAATAGAACTTACCGAGTAGAATAGAGCTTACCGAGTAGAATAGAGCTTACCGAGTAGAACAAAGCTTACCGAGTTGAACAGTATCTACCGAGTGCTGCACGGTTAAATAGGAAATTTAGTTTCTACCGAGTAACACTATATCTACTGAGTCTCCCATATTTACCGAGTTTGAAACTATGAAAGAGTAATTAGTATGGACCGAGTCTCCACTTCTACCGAGTGCATGACGATGCCGAGTAACACAGTGGATGCCGAGTATCAGAAAGTCACTGAGTTAGTTTGCAGGAACCGAGTAACAATATCTGGGCCGACTTAGTAATACTTGTGTTTATTTTTTGTAGAGTCGACTTTGTAATTGTTTTGGATTGATATATAAGCAATGTTTATATCATATCCAAAGTAGTAGAAGAATAAGAAAATGTATGTGTATGAAAAGATACAGAAGTAAGTGAATTACAAAGGGCTACAGCAGTATAAGGAGCAGCAGAGACAAATCCATCACAGAAGGTGATCAGTACATCAGCGAATCTCATTCAGCAAATACAGTTGCAAGTAAGAGATCTACTGTTTCATTCTAACAAGTGAATCAGTACTAAATCATCTAACAAGGTAGACTTAACAGTCTTTTGTAAAATCTCTTAACCGAGTGCATACTTCACTGTATGTTTGTAAATCCTCTAACAAGGTGGACTTAGCAGTCCTTATTGCTCCTAACAGGGCAGATCATCAGAAGTGATCATTGTAAGCCTTAACCAGCCAACTTTATACTACAACATTAAAGTCTTGTGGGTATCTTCCCCACCCTAGTTTTACTTTCTATTTGGAAGGTTTCTGGGTTACCAAATCTGTGTGTCAACTTATGAATGCTTTTATGTTTTGAGTTTCTCATGTATGAAATTAGATCAGTAAAAGTATATAACATCTTGATCTGAAATTGATAAGAAAATTTGTAGTTACTGATTCACCCCTCCCCTCTCAGTAACTCGGTTAGTCTTGAATATTTCCAACACCTACACCATCAACCACAAAGGAGAAAAGGTAATACTCTTACCCTTGTCTAAAAATTTAGAGGAACATAAGGATTCTAAATTTCTATTTATTGGTGAAAAAGTGTTTTTGAAGACCTTGAAGGAAGATAAAGATCCTTGTTATGCTCTAGTCCTTTTTCCTAAGGATTATAGACCCAAGAAGTCTAAGAAGGATATAGATCCCTTGAGGAGAGTAGGCCCTAAAGAAGTTACAGACCTACTGAGTCAGTATAAGGACATTGTCACCAAATATTTTAGAAATGAGTTGCCACCAATCAGAGATATAAGCCATAATATTGACCTAATCCCAGGAGCAACCTTACCCAACAAAGTTGCATACAAGATGACCCTTGAAAAAAAAAAGGAGATGGCAAGATAAATCCAGAACTCTTCGATAAGGGTTTGATCACCAAAAGCCTCAGCCCTTGTGTAGTACCTTCCCTTTTGGCCCCTAAGAAAGAAGGCACATGGAGATTGTGCACTAATTCTAGAGCCATAAATAGAATCACAATTAGGTATAGGTTTCCTATGCCTAGGATAGGGGACCTATTGGATCACCTAGGAGGAGCAAGGTACTATTCTAAGGTGGAATTGAAGAGTGGTTATCACCAAATTAGGATAAGGGATGGTGATGAATGGAAGACAACCTTTAAAATTTGCATCTTTGTCAGCAATAGTTTCCTTCTACTAAGAGCATCTGCAACCCTATTAGAATTTCCACTCTTGTGTTTCAAAACAAATGTATAACTCTACAAAAACTCAACCCATTTCAAATGCCTTTGATTCAACTTTCCTTAACTATTCAAATATTACAAAGCTTGATGATTAGTATACAAAACAAACTCCTTAGGAAGTAGATAGTGTCTTCACTTCTTCAATGCCTGAACTATAGCATAAAATTCCTAATCATAAACATAATATTTTCTCTTGGCATCATTCAACTTCTCGCTGAAATAAGAAATAGGTTTACCTTCTTGGCTCATAAAAACTCCTATTGCAGTACCACTAGCATCACAGTCTACTTGAAACACCTTATTAAAATTAGGAAGTGCTAAAATAGGTTGTTCTGTAACCTTTTGTTTCAATAGTTTAAAACTCTTGTCTACCCCATTAGTCCACTTGAACTCTTTTCTATCCCCTCTCATTGTTTCAGTCAAGGGTCCACAAATACTACTAAAATTTCTAATAAATTTTTTGTAAAAGCTAGCCAAACCATGAAAAGATCTTACCTTAGTAGCACTCCTTGGATTAGGCCATTCAAAGATAGCCTGTACTTTCTTTGGGTCCATTTTTAGAACTTCTACTGAAACTACAATCCCAAATACACTAACTCTTTCTTCACAAAACTGCACTTCTTTAAATTAATCAACAATTTCTCATCTCTTAGCTTCTCAAACACCCCATGAATATGCATCATATGCTCTTCCAATGTCTTACTAAAGATCAAAATATCATCTAGGTACACAATGACAAACTTACCCAAAAATTCTTTTAGAACCTCATTCATGAGCTGCATGAAAGTGCTCCGTTCATTGGTTAGCCCAAAAGGCATGACTAACCACTCATATAGTCCTTCCTTTGTCTTGAAGGTAGTCTTCCATTCATCTCCTTCTCTGATCCAAATCTAGTGATATCCAGTCTTCAGATCTATCTTTGAAAAATACACAGCTCCACTCAAACAATCCATAATATCATCATTTCGTGGCAATGAAAACCTATACTTGATTGTGATCTTGTTTATTGCTCTAGAATCTATACACATCCTCCATTCTCCATTCTTCTTTGGTGCTAATACTACTAGTATAGTACATGGACTTAGGCTCTCCTGAATCAATCCCTTCTGTAACAACTCATGTACTTGTCTGTTCAACTCTTCACTTTCTGTTGGTGTCATTCTATGTGCTGCCTTGTTTGGAAAACTAGCTCTTGGAATCAAATCCATATGATGACTGATCTTCCTTACCAGTGGTAATCTATCAGGTACATTATTAGATACAATATCCTGAAACTCATTCAACAAATCTGCAACCTCTATAGGTACATCTTCTACTTCCTCTTTACCATCTTTTGGAATTAAAAAAAAACACATACTCATGCCTCATACCATCTATGAATTTTCTTCCATCAACAAAAGTTATTCTTTCATTACCACATACCTTTTCTTCAATCTCCTTCAGTGGCTTTAACTTATGTCACACTCCATCCTTTTTTAGGGAATAGATATTCTCATGACCATCGTGTACAACACATTGTCAAACTGCCATGGCCTATCCAACAACATGCGACATGCATCCATAGGTATGATATCACATAGTACCTCATCCTGGTACCCACCAATTTTGAACTTTATTAGGCACTGTTCACTAACCATGACCTTGTGGTCATCCTACACCTAGGCAATTCGATATGGATGTGGGTGTTTCTGCCTCTTGAGCTTCACCTTTGTCACCATCTCTTCTAACACCAAATTTTTACTGCTTCCACTTTCAATAATCACATCATAGCATTTACCGTCACACTTGCATCTAGTGTGAAATAGGCTCCTTTGTTTAGGTTTATCTCACCACTCAGTAGGACTCTTCTGTTAATCAATGTTTCTCCTCTTTCAGCATCTTTAGAATTTGAGAATCTGACATCTTCATCTACATGTGCCACTTTGGCCTGGCCTTCATTCCTCCTATCTATCTTTTCTTGGCATTGATGACATTCAAATTCCCTATGACCTTCTTCTCCATAGTGAAAACATGTTCCACGGAAGCCTCCTCGTCCTAAACCTTGTCCTCTTCATCTTCCTCTTTGATCTCTATTGTTCTGATCTTGGAAATGATTGGAATTATTTCCTCTCTAATTTTGACTGCTACTAGCCTCATCCTTATTTTTTGGATCTTCATTTCAGCCTCCATATGACCATCCACCAAATCGTCCACCGCGACCTCTTCCATTTTGTCTGCTCTTGAATTTCTTATTCAACTTTTCCTCTACTTTTAGGGAAAACTGGTATGCCTCTTCAATACCATTCATTCAAACCAAATTTAGATCCTCCTGAATGCTTGGCCTCAACCCATTAAGGTAATGGGAAAAATTCTCCTTATCAGCTTCCACATGGCCTATTCTAATGAGGACTAGATAGAAGTCCTCTGTATACTCTTCAATAGATCATCCCGCTTGCTTCAAACTTTGCATTTTCTTTAGTAGGTCAAGCTCATAATCAATTGGGATGAATTATTGCTTCAATTTATCCTCCATCTGATCTCATCTTGTGATTTTATCTTTCCCTCTTCTATTTCACTCCAATTGAATCTCTTGCCACTAGATCTTCGCATGACATTTCAGTCTGGCCTTCTCGAATTTGACCCTATTAGGATCCTCAATAACTTCATACTCAAAATATTCTTCACATTCATTGATCCAGTCGATCAACTCCTCTAGGATAAGATTTCCTAAAAATGTAGGAACCTCAATCTTAGGTCTTTTCCCAATCTTGGAAATGGCCCAAAAAAGTCTTTCTTCCTCCTGCTTCACAATTTTGACTTCTCCTTCTTGATCTTCTTCTTCAGCTTCATCCCCGCTTTTGTCTTTGACATTAAGATTCATTCCTCTATGAATCTCTTCTTGCAATGCTCGCACTTGTCTCTGGAGCACTCTAACCTCAAGTGTTACAACACCAGCTCTTCCACCATGTTCCCTTCATGGAGGCATTTTCGCAATGCACGTTGAAACCCTAGCCACGGTCTTGATGCAAACTACTTCACAATCAGTAATCTGTTTACACAGAAACCCTAACCTATGGTCCTGGTGCAAACTGCCTCATAGTTAGTGATCTGTTTACACACTCAGGAACTCTCACTCTGATACCACTTGATGAAGGGTGCTCCCCTTAATACCACAAACACATAACAGAAACATAAAAATAACAACAATATGCAAGAACAGAAAATGAGCTTCTTATTATCTCCACAAATGTGGAATTACAAACTTTTAGAAGTACAATATGCAAAGCCACATGGGCATTCCCTTACAATATTTTGTAGGACAAAGCCTCGAATCAATACCCAGATCTACTACCTAAAACTGCCTAGACAACACTATGGGCCTTCTTTATATAGGCAATTTCCACTACCCAAGAAGGTTCCATAAATTTAGCCCTTAAGGCCGACTATACATAGAATTATTTTATTTTCACAATTTTTACAATAGTGTCAGCTCAAAAGAAATACAAAATATGCTTTTAGGTAGCCCAACTTCCAGAGGCCATAACTTTTTAGTCGTAGCTCCATTTTTCTATTGTAGCCACTTTTCAGAAACACCATGACGAGATCTACAATGCTTGTGACACACAAGCACCAGTCAGCCAAGGGTCGATCACGATTTGGAGCCTCTAAGGCCTTCAAAATTGACCTGAAAGATTTTGTACCCAAAAACTCCAATAACTTCACCAATACTGATGATGTGGCAATGGAACTCAACTGGTAGGCTGGAATGACTAGGATGAACCTCCAACTATGAAATCAAAACATTCTTAGATCATATTACTAACTTACTAAAAATAGTAAGTTTCCATAAATAGCAGCTCTACACAAGATAGCCCTTATTGAAAAGAAAATAGAAATATTTTTGAGTGATGCAAGATTGCTCTTACACCTAGGATGCTCCTGCATCAAATACCATCTAAGAGAGAAAAAGTTTCAACATAGGTGACAATTGAGAAGAAGAAAAGGAAAACATTTTGAAGCCCTACAACTCAATTTAGCAGAGACATTAAAGGAAGTTGCCCAATTGCAGAGAGGGCTTAAGCTGAACCAAGATGGTGGAAACTCTGCCAGTGAGAGTGATGAAGGAAGTGTTGTTAAAAGAGGAAAGTGTTACAAGGTTCAATAATTGGTAGATTAACGGATTTCTAGATGATTGATTGATTAACAGAGGAACAAATGTGTTCCTTATAAAGAATTACAAGGACGTTGTTTCTAAAAGAAACACCATAGACTGGAGATGAAATTAGAAACAAAACTGAAGACGGGATAGGAAAACTTCCTATCTGGACTGAATACGAAAGAGACATGATAGGAAACATTCCTATCTAGACTCAAATATAGACTACAGACAAGTAGTTGACCATTATAGAAAGTATTTATCTAAGGAGATATAATCTTAATAAAGATATTAAAGATATTATCTTAATACCCTCCCTTAATGGTCAATGTACGAATGTCAGAACATTCTATGATAACTAAGACCCTCCGTGGATCTACAAAATGATGAAACCAAGAAGCTTTGCTAGAAGAGTGTTATGACTCAAAATAGACTACAATTACAAAACTTCATTTTTATGGAAAAAATGATAAAAAACCTAGAATCTCATGCAATATTGTGTATTACACACAACATGAAATGATTTTTAAGGAGAAAATCAACAAAACTCCCCCCAAAAAATAGAAAAAGATTCAAAAAGTGAAAAATGCAGCTTCACCTTGGTCAAGAAGCTCAACAACTTGTGTTGTTGGTTGGGAAGCATTTTTCTTTTCTTGGGTAGCCAAACATTTTCGGCACTCGAACTTCATATGGCCAAACTTGTGATAATAATTACACTACACATTTTGCTTCGTAGAGCCATCCAGGGATTGCGTAGAAGGTTGATGCTAGAAAGGCTGAGAAGACTGATAGTTGTCATTGTTTTGTTAAAAGGATTTTGCAGCAAATGCTTGTGTTGAGGAGGTTATAGATGCACTACTGCCAAATTGTTGTTTCCAATGATCCTGCTACAGGAGTTTGATGCATAATGCTAGAAACTTCATATCAACACTAGTTGACATAATGTTGAGTGTTTCTATGAAGTTCTCATAGGATGATGGTAGACTTTTCATAGTGATGACTACCATATCCTCTTCCTCCATTTTCTAACCAATAGCTTCGAGCTGATCATAGATGTCCTTAATCTTTATTAGATGCTCCTGCAAGGACATATACTCATCCATCATAATGGAGAACAACTGATTCTTCAAAAAGAATGTCTGGCTCTTGTCAAATATTTGATGCAACTCCTTCAGATATTTCCAAATTTCTACAGCTAACTTGTCAGAAGGAATTTTTGGTAGCTGATCATCAATAACAAAGAGCTTGAGAAGCATAACAACCTCTCGATTGCGATTATCAAATTTGTCTTGGTCAAATCCTACTTGTTGAGGATGCGTCATAGTGCCCAAAATGAGCTCATCCAGGTGATGATACTCAAAGATAGTGAGTATACACTGCTTCCAAGTGTTATAATTATTGCCATTAAATGGTTGACTACCCTCTAACATTAGATTAGTTAGTGATGCCATCTTCCATGTTTCCTAATGCACAGAAAACAAAGATACATATAAAAGATATTGACACGTACTTCAAGGCAAAAAATTGGAAGACCCAAAAAGAAACTGAGAAGTACCTAGAAGAGAGCTCAAAAAACCTAGAAATAATATGTTGTTGAAATCTGGATCTATTGGCTCAAAAATAGAGGCACCCTAAAAAAATTGATGACAACCCAGTTGAGCTCTCGAAAAACCCACCAAGAATTTGTAATCAAAAAAAAATTGAGCCCAAAAATTATGGTTTCAAGCAAAAAATGGCCTCACTGCAAAAAAGACTTTAATCGACAGCCATGAATGGACATAACTTAAAAAAATAAAATGGATTTCATTGTAGAAAAAATTAGGCTACGCGAAGAAACAGGCAGTGAATCAATCCCATCGCATGGGCAGAGATTAGATACATTCACAGGAAATAAAAATGTCTATTTTTTTTTCAGAATAGACACACAAATTGCACCCAATAAGCTCTTGAAATGCTGCTAGATAGAAAAAATAAAAGAGCATGAAAGAGTTGCAACATAAGACATGGAAGAATTGCGTCAAAAAAATGAGATGTTCAGAAAAAATTTGCAACTTAAGAAACCCATGATTTCTTCTTACAATTTTTTTGTAGAAAATTCCTACGATTTCTTTGCCAAAAAATTCCACATGAATTTTTAAGATCTCTGAATAATTTCAAAAAAAATTTGAAGCCAAATACTTTTGAAGAAATTATAAATTTTTTGAAAAAATTATTCTCCTACACTTTGATACTATGTTGCAAGATTCAGGAATTGCCAGGTTAATGGATTTCCGTATGATAGATTGATTAAAAGAGAAACAAATGTCTTTCTTATAAATAATTATGAGGACATTATTTCTAAAATAAAAAACATAGACTGAAGATGAAATTAGAAATAAAACTGAAGATAGGATAGGAAATATTCCTATCTAGACTGAAGATGAAATAGACAGGATAGGAAACATTCCTATCTAGACTAAAAGACAGACTATAGACAAGTAGTTGACCATTATAGAAATTATTTAACTAAGGAGATAATATCTTAATAAAGATATTAAAGATATTATCTTAATAGAACGTCTAACAACTAGGGTGAAGGAAGCAATGTCAATGAAGTAAGATCGATCCATGGTGGTGAGAGGGATTCAGCCAAAATGTTTAGGGAAAATTTTTTGTCAAACGAAGAGGTGAGGATGGAACAACCAGATCTAACTGATGAAATGGACTGCCTTTTAGTGGAATATAATATGTTGAGTGAGGTAGTTAAGAACAATATGTCTTACCCTGAGTAGTGTGGAGTGAAATCTAAGAGTGGACATAGGAGCAAGAATACAATGAAAGAAAAGAAATTCAACATTGCTTGGGTAAAATTACTTTACCTAATTTTGATGGGACAAGTAGCACCACAACAAGATCATGGTTACAAAAGTTGGATACTTATTACTCATTAAACCTAATGATAGAAGAAGCCATAAAATTCACCACCTCACACTTGGAAAGAGTAGCTCATGAGTGGTGGTACCATGGACTCGTGACTCAAGGACATGACTCAATCTCCACCATAGAAGATTTTCATTAGAGGTTGATAGAAAGATTTGATAGAACCGACCTTGAAGTTCATTTCCCTAACTTAGCCCTATTAAAGCAAGAAGGTAGAGTGGAAGATTATGTATCAGAATTTTAGAAACTTTTGGTAATGGTGCTTTATGTTCCACATAGGAGGTTGATAGTACTCTTTGTAGAAGGATTAGATGACCCACTAAAAGGGTTACTTAAAGTCTTAAAACCAACAACATTTCTAGATGCCATGAAAACAACCCTCAATCTAGAGGATTGAGTGGTCAAGGATAATTTTAGTAGTAAAATATCACCCTATCCATATAGCTCAAGAAAAAATTTCAAAATAATCCAATACCTCCTAGGATGCCACTAGCAAGGCCCAATCATACATAAGTTATTAGAAATGAGCCGAGACAAAAGAATTTGTACTTTAGATGCAAGGAACCATGGACACTAGGGCATTGATGCTTAGGTAAAGATAAAATACATTATAATGGGGTAATCTCCAATGACAAATTAGAAAGTAAAGGAGTTGATGATGAAAATGGGACAAACACAATCAATGGACCTAAAGGGAGTACACTTGCAGTTCTTACTAGAGAACCATATTATAGTGCATTCTTCATAAAATACATTTTGAAGGGACAATGAGTAATCATTATCATTAATAGTGGAGCCAGCTATAACTATGTAAATGAGGAAGTAGTGAGGAGGTTGAGTTTGAACACAACTTTGATTGAAGGGTTTGGAATAAAGGTAGCTAGTGGGACTACTCTTTCCTGCACTTAGAAGGTTCCTTGAATGGAATTGTCTATGGGGGAATATAAATTAAAGGATGATTTTTGTGTAATAGACATGGATATTGTAACTATTAATATGAATTAGAACAACAAAGAAGGGGGGTGAATTAGTTGTTCTCAAGTCCTGATGTATAAAATAACTTCAAATTTTTTTCCTTAAATCAGATCAAGCAACCAAAACAAACTCTGTCATCACTGATTCAATAATAGAAACATATAACACTGCAGTCCACTACCCAACTATAACTAACTTGTAAAACAAAGAAATGTTCAAACCAAAACATTCACACAAGTATTGACACTAGGATTTATAGTGGAAACCCAATGTGGGAAAAACCACTTTGTAACATGCTACTATTATTTTCAGTCTTCTAAAGTGAGCTCGGTTAAAAGCCAACCCTATCAAAGGTTACAATACATATTGGTAGGTGTGACCCGGTTAAAGGATTTCAATCACCTTGTTAAAAGTGAGCCTTGTTACGGGACTTACATACACTCCATTAGAATGCAACCTTGTTCAAAGGATTTAACATATGACTATTAGGTCAACCTATGTTAAAAGGATTTTGACTGTTACAATGGTTAGAAAGTAGCAGTAGTATTGATCTAAAAAACATACAACTCACTTTACAAATAATAGATCCAATTTCATAGATAGATGCTAGTTTACTAACTTTGAAAATTTTCCATCTCCTTCTCTGATCTTCTCAGAACTTTTCTTCAAGCAATCTCCACACTTCTCCTTTATCCTTTTCTACTTATACAATCAATAAAACTTACTGATCTCCCAACATCTACTTCACCCATGCATGCACATACCTAATTCTTAGGTTCCCTTAATACTTTCCTATGTTAGGTTAACTTATCTTTTGCCGCTTAATCTCCTTCGTAAATCTTAGGGTTAGGTCAGATTCAATGAATCTACCCACTTTTTATTCTTTGGCTCCTCTTCTAGAATCATCTCAAATCTCATAAAGATTTACAATAAAATGTTTTACAAAGCATTAAATGCTTTCAAACAATCAATAAATAAAGTCAACACGGTTTACATAATCCAAGAATTCAACAATGTCGGCTCCAAATCTGAATTCTCTTCAAATATAAAAATGCTGATGATCGGTCAATACTATGTTCATCCACTCAATCTTCATCTAAAACACTCGGTCATTACTAAAACTATTTACTCGGCATACACTGTCTTCCTCAACAATTTACTGATACTCGATCAACACTAGATTTTTGCTTGGCATACACTAACTCAGTTGACACTAACATAACTTAGCTTAAACATGATTTCTTCATTTTGCTTGGTTAAGCCTACCAGTTTAGTCTTCAATCTTACTAAGATAAACAATACATTGTCTCATCATTGTACAACATAGTGAAGTACACTTTGTAGTATCAAGATAACTCAACATTTCCTTAGGTGTTATTGTTACCATCCTTTCTTTCCCTTCTCACAATAGATATAGTACTTTCCTAAGTACCAACAGCCATACTAGTTAAGGTTTCACATCAATGACAATACAAAAATTATTTCAATTATAGTTTCCAACAATCTCCCTCTTTACCATTGATGGCAACACCATATGATATCACCTGAATAACACATGGATTACCAACCAATCCAAAAACTTATCTGTCCATCAGAGAAAATTTGTAATATCATTAGCTTCATTCTGATTTAGAATCTATAAATCTCACTTCTGTAATCATCGAAAGTATCTATATCTCCGTCTATCCTGATCTTTCATTTCAGTTCATCATCTCCCTTTCTTTATGTGTCATGTGTTATAGTATCATTTTAGTTCATCTCCCTCTTTGACAAAAATGCCAAAGTAGCAACATAAAATTTACATCCAATTGATGTAGATATATCTATGCTGCTCAGTGTTTCTCCCTCTATCATCTTGCTTATGACTGATTTGTTGTCTGTGCTTCTTCTTCAAAGCTCTAAGACAGTCCTAAAGTGTGACAATCTTTTGCATCAATTTTTCAAATAGTCTGCTGTAGCATATTTGATGCAGTGCTCCTAACTTGACTAGGTAGCCTCAGTTAGGGGAAGGACCCCTAATTGACTTCTTAGATACTCATGAGCTTCTTTAGGTAAAGCTTTAGTGAATATGTCTACCAATTGTTCTTTTGTATTCACATATTCCATTCAGACTTCCTTGTCTTGTACCAATTCCCTCAAATAGTGATACTTGATTGCTATATGCTTGGTCTTAGTGTGCATCACTGGATTCTTAGAAATGTTGATAGCACTTGTGTTGTCAAATAAAATAACAATAGGTTCAGTGATTTCTTCTTTCATACCTACCAACAACTATTTTATTCATATCAAATTTGAACAGTTTACTATAGCAACAATTTACTCGGCTTCAGAAATAGATTGGGAAATGAAATTTTGTTTCTAGCTTGTCCAGGAAACTAATCTCTATCCAAGAAAGAAAGCTCCACCACTAGTACTTTTTCTGTCATCTACATTTCCTACCCAATCAGTATCAGTATATACTCTAAGTTCAAATGTGTCATTCTTCTTGTAGTAAAACCCAAAGTCAGCAGTTCCTTTCAAGTATCTCATAATTTTTTTCACCGCCATCATGTGTGTTTCCTTAGGATTGGCAGAGAATCTTGCCACAATCCCAATAGCTAGTGCAATATATAGTCTACTATGTACATCATAGTATAATATTCCAATCATTGATCTATACAGAGTCCGGTTCACTTTTGTAGCATCATCATTCTCAGATAACTTTTGTCTAGTAACCATAGGAGTACCCACTGGTCTAGCATCTTCCATTCCAAAAGTTTTCAATATTTCATTAACATACTTAGATTGTGTAATGAAAATTCCTTTCTTGATTTGATATACTTGTAAACCAACAAAGAATTTGATCTCACCAAACATACTCATTTCAAATTCAGTTTGCATTTCATTTGAGAAACTTTTACAGAATGCATCTTGTCCACCAAAAATAATGTCATCAACAAAAAATTTGGCCAACAAAATACCTTTACCTTCTGCATCTTTCAAGTACAGATTGCTTGTGTCATTTGTTCTAGAAATTCCAATCTATATCAAATAGTTATGTAACCTCTCATACCATGCTCTAGGAGCTTGTTTCAATCCATATAATACTTTGTTCAGTTTGCATACCATGTGTCTTCTATTTGGATCAATAAAACCTTATGGATTTTTTATGTAAACTTCTTCTTCCAATACACCATTTAAAAATGCAGACTTGACATCCATTTGATATACCTTGAAATCTTTATAAGCAGCATATGCAAGTAGAGTTCTTACTCCTTCCAATCTAGCTACAGGGGAAAATTGTAGAAACTGATGAAATATCAGATTCAACTCCAAGATCCAGCTGCATGCAATAAACCTGTTACAAAGAATGAAGCTAAGAACTTGAAAAAGCAAAACCCTCTTGTGCTCAAAAATGTTAGAGCTCAAAATGTATTAAGAGAGGATAAAGGAAAATAATTACAAAAGTGGCTTATAAGAACAGAAACTCTAAAGCCACAAAAAACTAGGTTGTGCAATAATAATTAATAGAAATATTAATTATTATGCACCTAAAAGAGGTAGCTTAAGTGAAAAAGAATAATAGAGGACTTAAGTAATTAAATCGAAATGATTTAATTATAAAGTCAAATATATCTATTACTCTAACACCCCCCCTTAAGCGTAGCTCAAGAGGAAGCTAACCTAGCACAGCTAAGAAAGCAAGAAAAAAATAGGTCCCGGCAACAAGGCCTGATCAGGTACCCAGTACAAGGAAATCTCTATAAACCGGAGTAAAGGAGAAAACCCAGTGGGAAAAACTCCTCTCCAAAAGGAGATGAAAAAGCAAGCAAAGATAAGAAGGAATGACTTCAAGAGACTCTCTCAAAGCCATAAGTACAATACGTGCTGCCAACCCCCCCTGAGAGAGAGGGTCGAGGCTCCAAAGCCCCCCAGAATGAAAGAACCCCTGGAGCAATGAGCAAACCACTGTGACTCCAATGCAGAGGAGTGAAGGTTAGTGGGTGCTGAAGAGGTGACCTCGAAGGATGAGGTGTCACTGGAAGGCCGAGCTGATGCTCAAATGAGAAGACACGAGGATCCTGAAAGGGAATCCCCAATGCAAGTGGTATGACAGGTGTGCTGACACTGTCATGAGAGAGGAGATGAGTGTCCTCTGAAGAATCCTCAACAACTGCACTTGGTGGCTTGATGAATGGAGCTGGAGGATCAAGCAGTGCTGAAGAAGAATCTGGCTGAAGAGAAAAGTACTCCTCGGGATGTGGTGTAGCAGTCATAACACGGGTCTCAGGAACAACACAGAGGTTCAAGCTACCTGACTGCACCACATGATGCTCTCGTGAAAGAGGAGAGCTGAGCTCCGACAATGGAGATGGTGGACCAAAATGAGAAAAGATGTAGAGACGGGAGGAATGATCAACTGTCCCTGTAGCAATAATGCCTCCTGTCACACTATCCTTGATGAAGGCTGAATCGGCCGTGAACTCAACTGTCTTCCCTGACCCACTGCGAGTAATCTGATAAATGGAGAGAAGGTTTGCAGAGAGAGATGGAACATACAATACATCATTGAATGTGCCATCCTGAATGCTGACTGAACCTATCCCACAGACTATCTGTATAGTGTTATTCCCCATGAGAATATGAGGAATAGGAGAAGTCTCAAAAGAAGAAAACAACTCCTGAGAAGATGCCATATGGTGAGAAGCACCGGAATCCAGTATCCAAGGGACCTGTAAAGGGGATGCAACAGATGCCCGTAATGCATGACCCTATCCAAAATCCTATCCAGATGTCGAAGAAGATGCAGAAGACTGAAAAGAAGACCCCTGTGAGGTGGAAGAGGATGGAGAGGAAATAGTGCTCTTCTGAAGGAGAGCTTGCAAATCTGCAATCTGTTTCTCATAACCATCACATCTCTTCTGAAAACACTGTGACTCATCATGGTTCCTCTTCTGACAATAGGAACATGTGGGGATTTGAGTCTTCTGATTCTCCTTCTTAGAAGAAGATGGTGTGTCAGTAGAGTGCTGAGAGGAGGAGTCAGATATCTGCTTCGGCTTCGGCTTCTGTGTGTCCTGAGATGACTTGGCAAGCAATGCCTGTGACTGTGAACCTGCAAGTGAATCCATCTGAGTGATCTTGGACTGCTCATGAGTCAACCTGTCACAGAAATTCTCAAAAGAGGGCATAACATGTCTGGTACCCAAAGCATCCATGGTGGAGTAGAAAGTGGAAGAAAAAATCTAGTACTGTCCTCGCAACTTTGAGAGTATCAAATAGATACACTCATCATCTGTCTTGATTTTTCCACATCCCTGCAAAACTGTACGCAAAGACTTGAACTTCATCAAGAAGTCCTCTATAGTGGGGAAATTAGAAGGAGTCAAAGAGGTCAACTCTGCATCAATCTGAAGCTTCCGGAATTCATTGACTGTACCAAACAAGGTTGAAAACTTGCTCCAAATAGCCCTAGGAGTGGTCAAACCTTCCAGGTGAAATAAGAGACTGTCAGAGATGTTCAGTGCAATCAAACCCATGGCTTCATCCATTTTGTTCCTGTGCTGAAGAACCTCAAAGGGACGCTGCAGGACAGGTTGGTGTTCATCCAGACATGACCATAAGCCATGTGACATGAGCAGCCTAGTCATGTGTGCTTTCCATGTGTGGTAATTGTGCGGTGTTAGCCGGGCCACAGAGGGATCCGACATTGAGAGAAGAAGAAGATAGAAGTAGAAGGGTCTGTTCTGAAGTAAATTACAGAAAGGAAATGCACCCCCCCACAAAGTAGGATTCTAACCCCCGTACAGCAAGTAATCAACCACTGAAAGGACAAAAAAACAAGAGAAAAACCTAGAATGCCGGATGCAGAGTAGGAGGGAAAATGAAGCCTCTACTTCAATGCTGAAAATAGGTACTCAAATGGTGGAATCAACAAATGAAACCAACACCATTGCGTCCATCTCGGAAAGACCTTTCTAGCGATATATCATATGTCGATTTTTGAGTCCGTATGAACCCTGTAGGAGCAAAAATGCCCAAGTACCCCCAAATGCAAGCTCTCTGGAAAAAACCAGTGACGGCAAAAAATTTGACAGTCGTATGACCGTCACTGGGCCGTCGCTGACGTCAGCATTATGTCATAACCGTACAATGCCAAAAAATTTTGAAGGTTGCCAGAAAATTTTCACGGCGCCAGAAAAAGGTGGTGACATCAGCAGGTGACGTCACCTGCTGCAGGGGCCGGGCGGAGCTGCGGCGGCGGCCGGGCGAGCCGGGTGTCGGCGGGGCGGAGCTGGGGCGGTGGCTAGGCTGGGAGGCGGCGGGGCGGGCCGCGGGCGGTGCGGTGGCGCAGGGGCCGGGCTCCGGTGGTGCCTGGGTGGCACGGTGGCGGGGCGTTGGCGGTGCGCTCCGCAGCGCTCAAGAATGTAAAAAAAATGGCGCTTTTCAAGATTTTTTTATATATTTTTTTTTGAAATTCGTGCCGTACGGCCCTAATAGGGCAAATTTTTTTTTCTCAGATATCCCGGAGGCCAAATAGGTCAAATTTTATATGAAAATAGGGGTTTTTGGGCCTTCTGGATGCAACCGTGAGGTTGGTTTTTACCCAAAGTGCTCCAAAAAAAAGTAGCCCCTCAAATCCAATAAAAAACAACTGAAAAACCCCAGAAAGAAGGGGTTGGATCCACAGCTTCAGTAAACTTCGAACAAGCTGCAGTAGCAAGGCTCTGATACCATGTAGAAACTGATGAAATATCAGATTCAACTCCAAGATCTAGCTGCATGCAATAAACCTGTTACAAAGAATGAAGCTAAGAACTTGAAAAAGCAAAACCCTCTTGTGCTCAAAAATGTTAGAGCTCAAAATGTATTAAGAGAGGATAAAGGAAAATAATTACAAAAGTGGCTTATAAGAACAGAAACCCTAAAGCCACAAAAAAATAGGTTGTGCAATAATAATTAATAGAAATATTAATTATTATGCACCTAAAAGAGGTAGCTTAAGTGAAAAAGAATAATAGAGAACTTAAGTAATTAAATCGAAATGATTTAATTATAAAGTCAAATATATCTATTACTCTAACAAAAATGTCTCCCCATAATCTATTCCTTCTTCTTGTGCATAGCCTTTGCATACCAACGTAGCTTTGTTCCTAGTGATTTCACCTTTTTCATTTAACTTGTTTTGGAATACCCACTTTGTTCCTATAACATTCTTATCTGCAGGTCTCAGCACCAGAGTCTAGGCATCATTCCTCTCAATCTGGTCAACCTTTTCATTCATTTCTTGTATCTAGTCTTCATTTTCTAATGCTTCTTTAGTTGTTTTAGGTTCAAACTCACATAGTAAGCATGTTGGATCCTTGGTCTTACTTCTGGTCTGAATTCCTGTGTCTTTATCTCCAATTATCTATTCATGCTTATGATGTCTTCTTACAAATTTTACCAAAATAGGTTCAACATTTTCTCCTCTATTTCATCAAGTTCTCCGACAAGATTGTTAGATTTAGCTTCTGAATGCTCAACAACCTCTTCCTGATACTCGACAACATTATCTTGTAGCTCAATATGTTCCATTTCTCTATCGACATTGTTTTCTTGATGCTCTGCAGCCTTCTCCTATCGCTTGGCATTGCTTTCCTAAGACTCAGCATTAGGTGCAAGTCTGTTACTTACCTCTTCTATTTCCTCTATGTACACAAAAGATTTTTAATCTTCTGGTTCTCTTTTGCTATCAACCTCATTTCTTTGTACATACTCATCAATGTTTACATTCACACTTTCCACAATTTGTTAGTGTTAGATTTCAAACACGTATAAGCTTTACTTTTTGTGGAGTACCCTAGGAATATGCCTTCATCACTTTTAGCATCAAACTTTCCATTCCTATTGTCTTTCAATATGTAACATTTTCTTCCAAAGATTCTAAAGTATTTAACACTTGGTGCATGCCCATACCATAATTCATAGGGTGTCATATTTGTACCTTTCTTGATATGTACCCAGTTAAGAGTGTAGACAAATGTACTTATAGCTCCTTTCCAGTAGTTCTATGCCACATTCTTTTCAATCAATAATGTCCTTGCACAGTCCAAAATAGATCTGTTCCTTATTTTTGCTATACCATTTTGTGGAGGTGTCCTAGGTGTAGACATTTGTCTTTTGATTCCTCTATCATTACAAAATAGATTAAATTCATTTGATGTAGATTTTCCACCTCGGTCAAATCTAAGACATTTCAGGTTCCTACCTATCTCCTTCTCAACTTTAGCCAAATACCACTTAAAGAATTGAAAAGCATCAGATTTTTCTTTTAGAAACATTACATGCATCATCCTGGTATGATCATCAACAAACAAGATAAAATATCTAGCACCATAGTAACTTTGTACACCCATAGATCCATAAAGGTCAGTATGAACCAAATCTAAAATGTTTTCAAAAGTAAAGGATTTTCTCTTGAAACTTAACTTAGTCATTTTTCCTAATTGGCATTCTTTGCACATCACATTCTTAGGTTTCTTCAATCTAGGTAGACTTCTTACTTTCTTCTTCTTACTTATCTCGTACCAGATTATCAAAGTTAACATAACATAGCCTCTTATGCCATAACCAAATGTCATCAAGTTGTGCAATCATACGTATTTCTTCAGATAGGTCAAGATAGAACAAATTACCTCTAGTCTTCTCTCCACTTGCAATTAGTTCACTAGTAGCATCAAATATCTTAGCTTTCTTGTGATGAAATTCCACTCGGTAACTAGTTATGTTGAGTTGAGCAACACTTAGCAAATTATAATTCAATCCTTCAACCCAATAAGAATTTTCACAAGAGATCTTATCAGTCAGTTTAATCAATCATTTTCCTCTAACAAGACATGGTGTATCATTACCAAATTTTACACTTTTACCTTTATAATGATGTAAAGTCTCAAACTTACTTTTGTCACCAGTCATGTGATGTGAACAACCACTGTCTATAATCCATTTGTCTTTCTTGTTCACATAGGAAATCAATGCAGTTTTCTCATTCTCATTAGATTCATCTTTCATTGCAACATAGACTACCTCAATTTCAAAATCATCATTATCAGTGTCAATCTCTTCTTCAGTAATGTAACAAGATTTCTTACCTTTTCCTTTGTAGTCTTTGTACCTTCGATAGCCTTTTTCATCTCTTCTATCTTTGTGTTTGTTGTTTCTTTCTTCATCTTTATCCTTCCTGTCAAGACATCTAGCAGCTATATGACCAAATTCATTACATGCAAAACATATAATAGGGATTTTACATTTATATCTTCATTTTCCTCTTCGCAGTCTTCTAGCCATAAGAGCTTCTAGATCTTCAAGATCTTCATCAGAAGTGTCACTGTCACTTTCGCTTTCATTGGTGCATGTTTATTTTTCTTAGGTTTGTTCAGTACTAACTATGACTTGAAAGTAGATTCAACATTTCCAATACTACCAACATTGAAATTATCATAACTAAACAGTTCAAAAGCAGTCAGCTTGCTAATCAAACCTTCCAAAGTAAGCACATTTGTAGAGTTACATCTAGATTCCTGAATAGATGAGATCTTAATAGCATATATAGGACGCAGAGTTCTTAGCACTTTTCTAATTATGGTTTCAACATCAACAATTCCATTTTCTCCTCTAATAGTATTCAGAACTTCTTTTATTCTACCACAATATTGTGCAATATTTTCATCTTCTTCCATTCTCATTTCATCAAACTTACCTCTGAGACTCTCAGCTTTAGCTTTCAGCACATATAGGTCATCACCATAGATCTTTGCAAGAGTGTCCCACATCTCCTTGGTAGTTGTACAGTTCTTAGTGTCCTCAAATTCTGGATAGCTTAGGGAAGATGCAATTTCCAGCATTGCTAGATTATGTTCTTGCTTAGCTCTCATTTCTTTGGCAGTCAAAGGTGCAATAGGTGTGACATAGTCATTCTCAATGTAGTACTTTATAGAATCACCAATACCAACCAGATGTAGCTTCATCAAGCTTTTCCATGCAAGGAATTTTTCCTTGTTCAGCTTCGGTACCTCCTTTTTATACATCTTGATCATTTTCTTCAAGTCCCTTTAAACTTATTTTTTGTAAACACCAATAAGGAACACTGCTCTCATACCAATTGTTAATATGATTTAGAACAATAGAGAGGGGGGATGAATCAGTTGTTCTCAGGCCCTGATGTATAAAATAATTTCAGAAACTTTTCCTTAAATCAGATCAAGCAACCAAAACAAACTTAGTCATCACTGATTCAATAATAGAAACATATAATAGTGTAGTCCACTACCCAACTATAACTAACTTGTAAAACACAGAAATGTTCCAACCAAAACATTCACACAAGTATTGACACCAGGATTTATAGTGGAAATCCAATGTGGGAAAAACCATTTTGTAACATGCTACTATTATTTTCACTCTTCTGAAGTGAGCTCGGTTAAAAGCCAACCCTGTCAAAAGTTACAATACACACTATCAAGTGTGACCTAGTTAAAGGATTTCAATCACCCTATTAAAAGTGAGCCTTGTTATAGGACTTACATACACTCCATTAGAATGCAACCTTGTTCAAAGGATTTAACATATGACTATTAGGTCAACCTCTATTAAAAGGATTTTGACTGTTACAATGGTTAGAAAGTAGTAGCAGTATTGATGTGAGAAACATACAACTCACTTTGCAAATAATAGATCCAATTCCGTACACAGATGCTACTTTACTGACTTTGAAAATTTGCCATCTCCTTCTCTGATCTACTCGAAACTTTTCTTCAAGGAATCACCACACTTTTCCTTCAGCCTTTACTACTTAAATAGTCAATAAAACTTACTGATCTCCCAGCATCTACTTCACCCATGCATGCACATACCTAATGCTTAGGTTCCCTTAATACTTTCCTCTGTTAGGTTAACTTATCTTTTGTTGCTTAATCTCCTTCGTAGATCTTAGGGTTAGGTCAGATTCAATGAATCTACCCACTTTTTATTCTTTGGTTCCTCTTCTAGAATCATCTCAAATCTCATAAAGATTTACAATAAAACATTTTACAAAGCAGTAAATACTTTTAGACAATCAATAAATAAAGTCAACATGGTTTACATAATCCATGAATTCAACAATGTCGGCTCCAAATCTGAATTGTCTTCAAATATAAAAATGTTGATCCTCAGTCAATACTATGATCATCCACTCAGTCTTCATGTGAAATGCTCGATCATTACTAAAATTGTTTACTCGGCATACACTGTCTTCCTCAACAATTTACTGATACTCGGTTGATAATAGATTTTTTCTCAGCATACACTAACTCGGTCGACACTAACATAACTTGTCTTCAACATGATTTCTTCATTTTTCTCAGTTAAGCTTACCAGTTTAGTCTTCAATCTTACTAAGATAAATAATACATTTTCTCATCATTGTACAACATAGTCAAGTACACTTTGCAGTATCAAGATAACTCATCCTTTCCTTCGGTGCTATTGTTACCATCCTTTCTTTCCCTTCTCATAATAGAAATAGTAGTTTCCTAAGTAGCAACAGTCTTACTAGTTAAGGTTTGACATCAATGGCAATACAAAAATTGTTTCAATTGTAGTTTCCAATAGTAACGCCCCGCCAAGGAACCCAAGAGAGATTAACTTATAACATGCTACTAAGTTTGGTGAACATTATTTTTCTAAAGTTAACATACAAGATAATACAACAGTGCGGAAGCAATTACGATTTACTCACATTGAAACAACTTCCATCACAAATTAAAAATCTCGAGGGTTCCATGACGTAGACTTACATAAGAAGAAAGTAAAACTAAAGAAAGATATCAAAAGATTCCATAACATAAAAGTTACAATTATAACTTACATCAATAAGTACAATCATCATGGACATCCATGATAACTAAGTAAACTGACATCCACTGCACATGTCGTAGGGTATGCAATAATCACTCCAACATAAAAGTACAATGACCAAATTAGGTATCACATGTGATACTCTAATATAGGATTATAAAAATGAAGATAAGATAAGAAACCAACAATGAAGAAATAATGAAGAAATAAGAAGGCATCCAACTATAGAAGAATCAATAGCACTGGCACTAGGACATCGAATCTCAAATGGTAAAAAATCAGTACCACCCATCTGTGTAGAACCACAAAGGTCTACCCCACCGTGCTAAGGAGATAACCACAAACCCCAATTACATAACCAAACAAAACAAGGGTAAAACCACTGAGCAAGGAATCCTTAAAGATCTCTACTCAATTTTTACAAAATAAAGTGAAAAGTGAGACACACTAATCCAGAGGCATAAATAGAAACTTGGGAGGTGACTTAGGTTACATGCTATGGGAGTGTCATCACATGTCTATCTACTTGAGTTAGCCTGGACTGGTCACAGTGGACTCTGGACTCTCAAGCATTGAGTTAACCTGGAACTAGCCACTCTGGGCCTCAGACCCTCAATATGATCTATGTGGGATTAGAATACTCTCTCATGGATATGAGGTATTCTAATCATAACCATACTCTACATCATCTTTTAAAATGAACTCTACACGTTTTAATTACTAAGTTATCACTTAATTATATAACCTACAATAGGTTACCTAGGTATTGACCACTTAGAGTCTCGGCCCCTATTGTAAGCCATTCCCCTCAGATACACCTACTCAACCTCCCCTAGGCTCATAAACTCACAAATATAAAAAAGGTATACCACCAAGTAATCCTAGAAGTAGTTCCACACATAAGAAACTGGTATGATTACAATGATACAATAACAAATAATAAATAAACAAGAGCCCATAAGATCAAAATACAAATGATAATCAGAAGAGAACATGCACATTAAAACATAGCTGAAAATAGAATCATCGAATCATCTGACACATACCCCAGCCTCTGTTTCCCCCTAGGTCCTCTAGTACCTGATATCGCATATTGAACAAAAGACACAACTGGCACGAAGAATACAACACTCACACCATAAATAACTAAAAACTAAACCATAGTCATTTAAATTCTATTTTGTGTATAATTGAATCCAGGCACAACAACAATTAAATTTACTAGGAGAATCTGATCATAACCATTACAACAATGCCATAAATGAAAAATATTCCCTCACGTTTTCCTATGGATCTAACAGAGAAAAATGCCCAATTACAGTATAAAACTAAACCACTTAACAAGTAATTAATTTCCAATAATTTTAACCACTTAAGAATAAACCATTTCATGTTTAACAAATATAGATTTACATATAGATAAATGGAAAATTGAAATTAATTTCCATAGTATAAAGTTCCAATATAATGTACAAATTTTACATCTAAATGTACATATTACATTAAGGAAAAAAGAGAAATTTAAATTTAAATTAAATTATTTCCTAGATAATAATAATTCCAATCTAAATACACTCATATATCTAAAAATAAATGTAGAAATATTTATGAACTTAGCCACATTTAATCAAATATTAAAATAATTTATTTAAGATTAAATTGGCAAGCTAAAAGAAGAGAAATTGAATAAACTAGTTAATAAATTAAAATTTATTAAAACCTAACTAACAAATAAAAATTTAACTAAATTAATTAATAAAATAATATTAAATTTTAACTAAAACAAATTTTAAATTAAGTAAAAATTAAATGAATTTTTTTTTAAAAAACAATATATAAAAATCTATTAGTGGGGGCAGGCCCCATGCGCCCTCCACTCAGCGCAGGTCTCCCCCATGCGCTGCCCCCTTTTGGGGTACAACGCAGGCTGTCGTGCGGCCCCCCATTTGGGACACCATTGGCAGGCATACTACTCTCGCGGCCCAAGGCTATGGGGGGAGGTGGAGCTATTAAGCTCGCCTCCCAACTTTAATAATTAAATTGTTTTTATTTAATTTCTTTATTACAAAACTACTTTTTGTTGCACGTTTCCTAAGAACAAAAAATATATTTATTTTTAAAAAAATTTTCTTTAGAATATTAATTTCTGAAAAAGGAAATTGAAGTTAGATTTATGAAATATATATATATATATATATATATATATATATATATATATATATATATATATATATTGAAAACAATCATACTCAAAACTGGGATTCTTCGCAAAATAATTTTTTTTTAATATTACAGATTTTATCAAAACCTTATATCAAAATCATGCCCCCACAATTGAATTTTATTACTCCGTCTCTATGACTGTGTTTTTACCAGAGGGTAATTTTTTTTTAAAACAAAAGACAAGTCATTTTCTAGAAGGAATATTCCAGAACCTTTCCAAACACATATAAATTTGAACCTATAATCTGACTTGTGCAAATTTTAATTTTCCAAAGAAAAAAGGAACAGAGAGAGAATATTTAAATTCTAGGATGAATTTTTATACCCAGATTGGGTTTTTTCCAAAATAAATTGAATCTTCTAATAGGGAATTTATTTATTTCAATCCCTATAGTTAAACTATAGACCAGGACTAATTTATCATTTTCTAGGCAAACTATGAAGAATTATTTAACAAAATTTGGCTAGCATAACGATACTGTGCCAAATTGTAATAAAATGCAAAAATCAACTATGCTAGGGTTTTCTATATAGCTAGATCTAGATAAACACAGATCTACCTACTAAAATACATAGAAAGTTATGCAAATAGAGAAAGACAAATAACTGTGAAAATAGAGCTAATAGACAAAATTCATTGCCTACCTCAAATCCAATGCTAGTAACTGAAGATGGAAAGCCCTTGTAGATCTGAAACAGATTTTCCTCCAAAAATCCACCAAGTCTACAGATCTAAAAACTATGTAGCAAACATCTACCTGGTCTAGATGCACAAAGAAGCCAAACCAAGAAACAACCACAACAATCCAAAATTTCTGCAAAATTCAAAGCACACAAGCTCTACCCAAAAATCTTCTCCAAAAACCTGTCTAATCTCCAAATGAATGCAATTCCCCCTATTAGGGATTCAATTCCCCATTTCATGCAAATCCCCGAGATGACTCAACATTTAACTCCTAATCAAATTCCAATTCCAAAATTGAAAGTAAATCTAATTAATTAATTAAAATATCTTTATTTTTCACAACTCAAATTTGACTTTTGAAAACTATTTGTTCACTTTTTTGAAAACAAATCCCTTTTCAATTATGCACATGTTATAATTTAAATTATTTTATTAAATAGATTAAATACTTAGTGCATCCTAAAATCATGAAATCAATTATTTAATCATTTAATAAAATATGCAATCATAATTCAAATCATTTTCAATTAAGCACATGTTAATAATTAGAACCCATATTAAATAAATTAAATATTTAAAGCATCCTAGAACATGCAACTAAATATTCAATTATTTGATAATACACTGAAGCATAATTAAACCTAATTTCAATTTAATAATCAATTAATTCCAGTTAATTAAATAATTGACTTTAGATCATTTTCTCAATTAAACATAAGAACATAATTAATCATTAAATTCAACTATAATCCTAACATTGATAATCATATAAAATCACCTATATAATCATAAATCAATTGAATCAAGCAAAATAAAATCAAGCACAATAAATCAAGCAAACTAAGACCAATCACACACTCAAGAACGGGGTCCACAAATTCATACCAACCAGATGAATTCGGGTAAGGTAGTCAAACAGACACTTGTCCAATCCTAGGACAATTAGGCTTAGGTTAGGGTTTTGGGTCTGTGTATTATCTCCCCTCTTTATCATTGAGATGTATATTTATGGGCGTGCTCACTCTTGCCAATTCAGGGAAGACAATGCCATGTACCTACAAACCTATCATCACAAGACGAAGCATGTACATACAATATCTAGAAGACAATGATAGGGTACAATCAGACGTGTCGATCTGAACTATGCAAGTAACTACGCTTCCATCCTCTACCACACAAACATGTCAAATAGATACAAACACAAGATAACCATACACATGCAAGTATGGGGTAAGTACATCATAATCAATATAAAACATGTAATCTAACATCATGAAACATCATCATCTAATCTACGCATACATGTGATAAACATATAATAATAATCCATAATCATCATTTATGAAACAATAATCGATCACATCAAAAGTGACCTAAAATAATTTGGTCAAACAACTAAAACATATAGCAAACTAAAAGCAACCTACTGGTGGATACTACATTCACCCCCCCTAAGATTAGGCTTACTCCTAAAAGCCTGAAAAATGTAGGGATGTAGGTCTCATAAAACTCGATGTACTGAAAAGAAAACTAAATCATAGAGCAATGGTCTGAAAACACAATGTTTTATGTCTATGTTTAGTTTCAAGTTTAGACCACACAAAACCTAATAGTCGTACATACCCAGAGTTCCCAATGTAGAAACTCTGCTCTGATACCAAATGTAACGCCCCGCAAGGGAACCCCATAGAGATTAACCTATAACATGCTACTAAGTTTGGTGAACATTTTTTTTCTAAAGTTAACATATAAGATAATACAATAGTGCAGAATCAATTACCATTAACTCACATTGAAACAACTTCCATCACATATTATAAATCTCGAGGGTTCCATGATGTAGAATTTACTTAAGAACAAAGTATAATTAAAGAAAGATAAAAAAAGATTCCATAACATAAAAGTTACAATTACAACTTACATCAATAAGTTTAATCCTCATGGAAATCCATGATAACTAAGTAAACTAACATCCACAACACATGTCAGAGGGTATGCAATAATCACTCCAACATAAAAGTATAATGAACAGATTAGGTATCACATGTGATACTCTAATATAGGATTATAAAAATGAAGATAAGATAAGAAACCAACAATGAAGAAATAATGAAGAAACAAGAAGGCATCCAACTACAGAAGTATCAACAGGACCGGCACCAGGACATCCAATCTAAAAATGGTAAAGAATCAGTACCACCTATCTGTGTAGGACCACAAAGGTCTACCCCACCATGTTGAGGAGATAACCACAAACCCAAATCGTATAACCAAAAAAAACAAGGGTAAAACCACTGACCAAGGAATCCTTAGAGCTCTCTACTCAAGGTTTAAAAAATAAAGTGAAAGGTGAGACACACTAATCTAGAGGCATAAAAAGAAACTTGGAAGGTGACTTAGGCTACATGCTATGGGAGTGTCATCACATGTCTATCTACTTGAGTTACCCTAGACTAGTCACAGTAGACCCCAGACTCTCAAGCATTGAGTTACCCTAGAACTGGCCACTCTGGGCCCCAAACCCTCAATAGGATCCATGTGGGATTAGAATACTCTCTCATGGATATGAGGAATTCTAATCATAACCATAATCTAAATTATCTTTTTATATGAAGTTCTCTACAAGTTTTAATTACTAAGTTATCACTTAATTATATAGCCTACAATAGGTTACCTAGTTACTGACCACTTTAGGTCCCGACCCCTATTGTAAGCCACTCCCCTAAGATGCACCTATTCAACCTCCCCTAGGCTCATAAACTCACAAATATCAAATAGGTATACCACCAAGTAATCCTAGAAGCAATTCCACACATAAGAAACTAGCATGATTACAATGATACCATAACAGATAATAAATCAACAAGAGCCCATAAGATCAAAATAGGGATGATAATTAGAAGAGAACATGCACATTAAAACATAGCTAAAAATAGAATCATCTGACACATACCCCAACCTCTGTTTCCCCCTAGGTCCTCTAGTACTCGATATCATATAACGAATAGAAGACACAACTAGCACGAAGAATACAACACTCACACCATAAATAACTAAAAACTAAACCATAGTCATTTAAATTCTATTTTGTGCATAATTGAATCTAGACACAACAACAATTAAATTTACTAGGAGAATCTGATCATAACCATTACAACAATGCCATAAATAAAAAATATTCCCTCATGTTGTCCTATGGATCTAATAGAGAAAAATGCCCAATTATAGTATAAAACTAAACCGCTTAACAAGTAATTAATTTCCAATAATTTTAACCACTTAAGAATAAACCATTTCATGTTTAACAAATATAGATTTACATATAGATAAATGGAAAATTCAAATTAATTTCCATAGTATAAAGTGCCAATATAATGTACAAATTTTACATCTAAATGTACATATTACATTAAGGAAAAAGAGAAATTTAAATTTAAATTAAATTATTTCCTAGAAATAATAATAATTCCAATCTAAACACACTCATATGTCTAAAAATAAATGTAGAAATATTTATGAACTTAGCCACATTTAATCAAATATTAAAATAATTTATTTAAGACTAAATTGGCAAGCTAAAAGAAGAGAAATTGAATAAACTACTTAATAAATGAAAATTTATTAAAACCTAACTAACAAACAAAAATTTAACTAAATTCCTTAATAAAATAATATTAATTTTTAACTAAAACAAATTTTAAATTAAATTAAAATTAAACGAATTTAAAAAATATAATAATATATAAAAATCTATGAGTGGGGGTGGACCTTGTTAGGGATTTTTCTTGCATGAATCAAATGTCTTGATGTGATTGATTCAAAATAGACTTCTGAGACTAATTCAAACAAGAGAAAGACCTAATTGCTGAGGATTCGATAAGATCCTCCATTTTTGAGCTCCACATTCTCAGGCAGGTATTACCTTTGATAGGTTACCATATTTCATGTAAACTTTGATTAAGTGGATTAAATCTTCACTACTCTATTATTAATTTTACAGGTTTACAGTCAATAGAAAATTATCACTCGACATACAACCCATAATATCCTAAAACAAAGTACTAAAATGGAAACCATAAGTGTCAATGTACGGAGCAGTGGTATAAGGATATTCATCATTCTTCCTTTTAAGGAGGGGCAACCTAAATGATTCTCTCTTCAAGGAATCAAGAAATATGAACTATGTATTTTGGAAATAGTTCAATCTATTTGTGCAATAAACATGAAATGAAAAATGTACTGGTATTGATATGAAAGTTTCAATTTTTCTTCTCTTAAAGATTTGAAAGATAAGATTATAAGAAACAAACAATAAACCAATGCCTTATCCAAAGGGTAAAAGAAAATTAAATGCAAATCAACAAGATAATTTTAAAACAAATATAATAGTATGCCTTACATACTAATTGTAAATTCCAATAGGTTGCCTTACAAACTACTCTATTAACAAAACACTATTATCATCAATAATCCTTACAAATATATTTACTCTTCAAGATGATTTATGAGAATTTTAATTCTTTCCTTGAAAGAAACTCATAATCAATCAAGCAAGCTACTTTACAACTGGTATATTTTAAATGCCTAACATATAAAACATATAAGAGTACAATATAAAAGTAAAGAGACAACAACAAAATATGGCAGAAGTTGCAGTGTATTTGTATTAAGATTAACTTGCCAATTACATTCAAAAATCAATTATTGAGAAAGTCAGACACAAAATTTACAAGTCTGCTTTAAAGCAATCCTGTTCAATTTTTCTATTATCTTCCAACCTTACAAAAATAAGTCTACAACTCTATTTATACATCTATGTTTCAACCATCTTGGAATTCTCTTATGAATAGGAATGCAACAAGCTTCGAATGGTTGAAAACCCTAACCCTAAAAGCATAAGAGACAAATCATAAAAGACAAAAATATAATGAGCCCTCAGGTGGTGGAAAGACAAAACTATTTTGGCCTTTTCTGCATCCTGGATTGCTGATAACTGACACCTTTGTCTGCAAGTCTTCATGATAGCTACTTAGTTTTTATGAGTTATGGTGACTGCCATTTTAGGCTAACCTACACCATTCTTAAAGATAGCTTATCATCCCTGTATTCTGAGCTCAGGTGTTAGATGCTCTAGATGTCTTCTTTACTCATCATCTAAAATATCCAAGTCAACTATGACAGATTTAACATTCTTCAGCTTTGTAAGTTCATCACATGTAGTTACTTCATCCCTTGAAGGCCAATTTAATTTCTAAACAAGTTGTAGCTATGCCTTCTGTCTCTCCCACCTGGCATCTATTATAGCTTTGACATCTATAATGAATTTAATCAGATCTGTCTCTGCCTTTATTGCTTCATCCAAGGTTTTATTAAAACTTTCTATGTCCACATTACTATCTTCACCTAAAAATTCCTCCTTCCTAGGTAGTAGAGGATCAACATCTATTCTCCATTGATCAAGACTCTTAATGGCTCCATCTTCATTGATAATTGAGGGGATACATTTATTGGAGTAGGAGCTGAGCATGGCTATCTTAGACTCAATCAGATTTGCCTTACCTTTGAAAAGTGGTAATATGACCTTTACTCTATCAATCTCCTCTCCAACTCTTACAACTGACTCTGGAATATTGCTACTTAAAGATTGAGCAAAAATTAATCTTTCAAAAAGTGGCACTCTGATAGACCACACTGTATGGAAACCACTCAAAAGTTGCACATAGTTATTCACCTCCTTCTGTAATTCTGGAAATTTTCCATATGCATTATAGACTAGATCAAATTTATCTTTAATTGTATTTATCCTATGCTGCAAAGTGCTCAACAGGGCTTGTAATATAGCCTCATTCTTTTCATCATTTATTTTCTTCAACTCTGCTACCACCTCCTCTTCTGTCATTTCTTGTGCTGCAGGTTGCTCTGGAGGTGCAGGGGCTACTACAGGAGCACTAATGAGTTGTTCTTCCAAATCATTTGCATGCTTTCCAATGCCCTATTCCTCATTATCACCAAATCCCTATCCTTTACAAGAGTACTATAGTCATCTAAAAGATCACCATATCTCTCTGATAATTGTTTAGTTTTATCCTCATTTAACTTGGCAAATTGGGTCAAAACCTGAGAAATTTCTAGGTCCCCTATATTGTGGATTGACCACACAATTTTGTCTCCCTCTATTTTCTCTTTCACATTCAAAATTTATGGCTTCTTATCTTTTGGATACAAACTCCACATGGCCAAGGCCTAATTTTTTGGGCTATACCCAAATCCTTTTATTATATCCCCTACTTGGGTTTCTGAAGATAGAGTGACATCTTCTTGTCTCTTTATTTGATCGATTATAAAATTTGAATATAATCTCCATCTAGGCACAAGCAGCATGTTGCTTTGTCGTACCAATTTCCTAGCCTCATCTGGAGCAAAATTCTCTACCTCTGGGTCATATTCTTTCAATTGTTGCAATGCCTCATCTGGCACTTCACCCTCAGTTATTTGCACACTTGAGGCCACCTGTTGTTGTTTGTGCCAAATTAAGAAGCTTTTAAATTCATCATAATTGACAAAATTATCATCATTCAGGAAAGCATCCTGCTCAATTATTCTCTCATCTTGGCCAAGGGCCAAGGGTAACTCAACATTTTCAACTTCAAGCTTTCTTTTTCTTTTTTCTTGTCTTACCTTCTTTCTAATAAGGTGGTGATGCTTACCAATTCCTGAATAGAGGGCACTCACTCTATCTCTTTTCTTCTTCTTTGAAGATTCTCCAGTTAATAATTTTTTGTGTCTTCTTTTGGGGCTCAACAGTGTCCTCAAAATTGGGCAATTCTGCAAGGTCAAAATTCTCTTTTTCTTCTCCAGGCCCTTCAGCCAACGGTTGTTCCATAGTGGGTGGACTATATATTGGGTAGCCACCATCACTATCATCATTGCATTTAGATTTAGAATGGGCCTTTTTGCCCTGTTTAGTTTTATCAATTTGGTCCTCCATGGACCTCATCAGTGTGTGAAATTGAGCCATCATTTGCTCAAGTCTTTGAAGGTAAGGTAGAGTGGGAAAGAATCCCCCAAACACCAGTCCTTTACTTTTTAATTGTTTCTTAGCATTATACAATGTACCCAATTGATGGAATATCTTCTCCACCTCATTATCTTCAATGATGTTTCTGATAACATCTTCCTTAGGATACTCCTCATGCTGCTTATTAAAAGGAATGCTAGGAGTGTAATATTGCCTAGTAGCAACTGTGAATCCCTCTATATCCACATATCTGTATGGTGCTACAAACATGTGAAAACCTTCCAACTAGTCATTAACCCTACTAAGAGCTCCCTTCCCAATTGTGAGATAATGCACTCTGAAGTGCCAAGGTGTGAAAGTTCCTTTCCTATGGGGAGAAAGATGTTCCTTATCTTTCAACATTAATTGCCAGATAAATTCAAGAAAAAAAATTCTTGGTGGGACATAAAATGGAAGTAGATGGGGAGGCTAAGGGCATCCATAAACCCTAATCATTGTATAGCCTTTCTCATAAAAATGTCTCCCCAATTGTGGCCCTTGGTCCACTTGTCAATAAATTGCTGGGGTCTCACTAATTGTAGAACCTTGGTGGATAATCTTGTGTGGTTCACTCCCAGACTTTGGAGAATTGGATACACAATCCAATTTTCAAAGGCTACAAAATCGTGCCTAGGGAAAGAAGGACTCCAAATTTCCAACCAAAATTGCACAAGGTTAGGCTCTCCATTCCATGTCATATGTGTCTTGAGATCTACTAAGTTTATGAGATTATAATTATGATACACAATTAGGTGCATCAAAAAGGAGTAATGCAAGAACTTGGGCATAGATCCAGATGCAAGATTCTTCAAAGATAGTAAACCCTCATGCATTTTGTTTATTACATATCTAATAAAATCATAACCTCTATTCACCAGATGGTTTTGAGAATCCATTACCAACATAAAAATATTAGAGGTGATCCTCTCTGGGCCAGCATCAACTCCCAAGACTTGGCATAACCCATATGCAATATATTTCATATAAAACTTGAGGTCCTTGTAATGATATGGAGTTTCCCCAGTGATAGCTACAATATAATTCTTGTTCTCTTTGGGCATGTGGTTTTTAATCTCCTTAGAGACTAATACAGATTCTCTGACATATCTATTTTCTTGAGCTTTTAGATCTATCGCAGTGGCCATAGGAATTTGAATTTTGAATGCCTTCATGAAGGAATTTCTATCTAGGGTTACCAAGGGTGAACTATCCTCCTTTCTAATAGTTTTTGATAGGGGATCATAACACTGAGATAGCATAAGTAATGAATCTATGTCAAGAAAAAATTTAGGAACAATTAACTTTGCTAACCCCGATGTCCAAGGGTTTGAGACTGGCACTGAACTATCACAATTTTTATAAAAATATGAAAATTAGCACATGCCTATGACCTCAAGAGTCT
This sequence comes from Chamaecyparis obtusa, assembly GCA_027943335.1. NCBI lineage: Eukaryota > Viridiplantae > Streptophyta > Pinopsida > Cupressales > Cupressaceae > Chamaecyparis > Chamaecyparis obtusa. The sequence continues at coordinate 1,030,805 of BSBK01000690.1, forward strand.
TAGCATCTCTGCAATAAGCTAAATCATCATGAAATAATCGTCACTAACATTCTTATTTTGAGATGAACTAGGCAAGAGGGTGAAGAAATCATCTGAAAAACTCTCTTTTACCTTTTCCTTAGACCCTCGGCTGGTGGAGGTTCCGCTTGCTATTGCTTGACTCATTTTGACTAAAATTCTAAAAATTCTCTGCAAAAATCACTGGTCACACTATAAATCTGAAAATCTTTAAAAACCTGATACTCTGTACTCTTCAATATGCTTCGTAACTTTCAAATGAGTAGCCTCTAACTATTTTATTCTATAGAATTGAATGCACCACCATTTTCTGACACCAAAAATGTCCCTTCCACCATTACTGCGCACAAACAAGGCTTCAATTTACTAGCTGTAGCTCAAAAATATTCAAATTCAATTATTCAGAGACCTGGCGACTGAAGAGAAATCTCACGATCGCTTTATAATATTGGCACCTTTATAAGGTTTATGAGACCTGGCGACTAAGAAGGCTTGTCGTAGTTGCTGAAATATTTTCTACTTTATGAATCCATTATGAGATTTAGCAATCACAAATTTTTGATCTAGAGACTTAGCGACTATAGTCGACCTCTTTGGTTTCTCTTTAATTTTTCTCATTTAGAGATTACCTGACTATAATCTATTTCTTAGTCATGGGTGAAATATTTCTCATTACGAGATCACGCGGCTAAGACCACATCTTATTTCTATTACGAGACTTGGCGACAATAGGCAAACTCTAAGTCATGGAACATGGTTGACTTTTCAAACTTCTTTCTGAGATATCATGACCTAGTCATCTAGAGATTTGGTGACTAAAGGAAAGAAATCTTAATTTATCTTATCTAGAGATTTGGCGACTATAGTATTTCTCATAGTCATGGAAACTTTATTAACCCTTTTAAAACATTCAACAATCACCCAACTCGGAGATCTAGCAACAAACCTGAAGTCTCTTAATCACTAAAGCTTTTTGACTTTTCAACTTTCTTTCTGAGATCTCACGACCGCCATTGATCTTCTTCTTCATTCCATCCTATGATCCACATTAAGTCACAAGAGATTTTCTTACTTAACTATTTGATTCAGTGACCCAGAGATAACCGTGTTGCTGAATCATTGAAGGCTTTCTACTTAACTATCAGGAACCTGAGATCACACGACTACATAGTCACTGTATTGCTGAATAAACACATAACCATCGGGCTTAACCATTAACTTTAACTTTAACTCAACCCTAGGAAAATCTGGAGATTTGGCGACAAAGAGATTCACTGAATCTCACAATCCTTTTCTCAACTGGGGTTAAGTCCCGAGAACAAGTGACTAAAGCAATCTCCAAGTTGTGATATACTTTATCTAACCTTGGTTACATTTGGAGACTTGGTGAATACCTCAATTCTCAGAGTCACTGAAATATTTCCTAAACCATAGTTTAGTTCTGAGATTACACACCATTCATTGATCAAATCCTCATCTTACAGTTCACGCTAAGACTCATAATCCTATATCACTTAACCACTACATCTGGAGACCTGGAGACAACTGTGTCGCTAGATCACTGACCGCGTAGGAGATAACTAGAGCCCTTGGGAGATAATGTGACCATTTAAAAATCATAATCACTGAATGAAATGACTAACCACTTAAAGACCTGGAGACTTGGAGACAACCACGACAGAAGACCGCACCTCCATTTAGAGACTCAGTGACCAAAGAGAGAAATCATAATCGCTGAATGAAACATCACTTTAATAAATCATTCTGAGATCTTCTAACCAAAGGTAATTTGCATCTAGAGACCATGTGACTATAGTTATTTTCTTATATAAAATTTGTCATAGTAGTCGCTAGATCTCGAGAAAACATTCTAAGACTTGGAGACTAAAAGGGTAATCACTAAGTCGCTTGATAATAAAGAATATTCCAAAGTGCTCTTGAGATTAGGCAACAAAGGCTTTTGGGCAATCTCTAGATATGAGGGAATATTCTTACTTCTTTGGGAGACTAAGTGACTAAGAGAGGAAATTTAAAGCGCACATGGTTATTTTGATGCCTAATTGATCTAATAAAGTAACAGAGAAATAGAAGGCTGATGACCACAACTAGGGTTTTTTCAGATTTTCAAAGACATTTAGACCTAGAAAACCCTAAAGACTATAAAATTTTCAAAAGCATCATGTCTTTTGGGGCAAAAAAGAAAAAATGAGATTTTTAACCAATAGGCCCCATGCACCCTCCACTCAGCAAAGGGCTCCCCCATGGGCTACCCCCTTTTGGGGTACAACGTAGGCTACCGTCTGGCCCCCCCTTGAGGACACCACCGGTAGGCCCCACAGGTGGGCGTAGTGTGCTCGTGGCCCAAGGCTATGGGGGGAGGTGGAGCTATTAAGCTCACCTCCCAACTTTAATAATTAAATTTTTTTAATTTAATTTCTTTATTACAAAACTACTTTTCGTTGTATGTTTCCTAAGAATGAAAATATATTTATTTTTTTAAAATTTTCTTTAGAATATTAATTTCCAAAAAAAGAAATTGAAGTTAGATTTATGATATATATATATATATATATATATATATATATATATATATATATATATATATATATATATATATATATATATATATATATATTGAAAACAATCATACTCAAAAATTGGGATTCTTTGCAAAAGATTTTTTTTTAATATTATAGATTTTATCAAAACCTTATATCAAAATCATGCCCCCACAATTGACTTTTATTACTCTATCTCTTTGATTGTGTTATTACTAGAGGGTAATATTTTTTTTAAAACAAAAGACAAGTCATTTTCTAGAAGGAATATTCCAGAACCTTTCCAACCACATATAAATTTGAACATATAATTTGACTAGTGCAAATTTTAATTTTCCAAAGCAAAAAGGAACAGAATATTTAAATTCAAGGATGAATTTTCATACGCAAATTGGGTTTTTTCCAAAATAAATTGAATCTTCTTATAGGGAATTTATTTAATTCAATCCCTATAGTTAAACTATAGGTTAGGACTAATTTATTGTTTTCTAGGTAATCCATAAAGAATTATTTAACAAAATTTGGCCAACATAACAGTACTGTGCCAAATTGTAATAAAATACAAAAATCAACTATGCTAGGGTTTTCTAAATGCCCAAATCTAGATAAACATTGACCTACCTAATAAAATACATAGAAATTTATGCAAACAAAGAAAGACAAATAACTGTGAAAATAGAGCTATCAGGAAAAATTCATTGCCTACCTCAGATCCAATGCTAGCAATTGAAGATGGAAAGTCCTTGTAGATCTGAAATAGATTTCCCTCCAAAAATCCACCAAGTCTGTAGATCTGAAAACTATGTAGCAAACAGGTACCTGATCTAGATGCAAAAAGAAGCCAAATCAACAAGGAACCACAACAATCCAAAATTTCCCTAAAATTCAAAGCACACAAGCTCTCCCCAAAAATCTTCTCCAAAAACCTGTCTAATCTCCAAATGAATGTAATTCCCCCTATTAGGGATTCAATTCCCCATTTCATACAAATCCCTGAGATGACTCGATTGTTAACTCCTAATCAAACTCCAATTCCAAAATTGAAAGTAAATCTAATTAATTAATTAATTAAAATATCTTTATTTTGCACAACTCAACTTTGACTTTTGAAAATTTGTTGTTCACTTTTTTGAAAACAAATCCCTTTTCAATTATGCACATGTTATAATTTAAATTATTTTATTAAATAGATTAAATACTTAATGCATCCTAGAATCGTGCAATCAATTATTTAATCATTTAATAAAATATAAAAGCATAATTCAAATCATTTTCAATTAATCACATGTTAATAATTAGAACCCATATTAAATAAATTAAATATTTAAAGCATCCTCTAGAACATGCAATTAAATATTTAATTATTTGATAATACACTCACGCATAATTAAACCTAATTTCAATTTAATAATCAGCTAATTCCAGTTAATCAAATAATTGACTTTAGATAATTTTCTCAATTAAACATAGGAACATAATTAATCATTAAATTCAACTATAATCCTAACATTGATAATCATATAAAATCACCTACACAATCATAAATCAACTGAATTAAGCACAATAAAATCAAGCACAATAAATCAAGAAAACTAAGACCAAACACACACTCAAGAACAAGGTCCATGAATTCATGTCAACCAGATGAATTCAGGCAAGGTAGTCAAACAGACACTTGTCCAATCCCAGGACAATTAGGCTTAGGTTAGGGTTTTGGGTCTGTGTATTATCTCCCCTCTTTACCATTGAGATGTATGTTTATGGGCATGCTCACTCCTGCCAATTCAGGGAAGATGATGCCCTATACCTGCAAACCTGTCATCACAAGATAAAGCATTTACATATAATATATAGCAGACAATTATAGGGTATGGTTGAACATGTGGATCTTGACTATGCAAGTAACTATGCCTTCGTCCTCTACCACAGAAATAGGTCAAAAAGATACAAACACAAGATAACCATACACATGCAAGTATGGGGTAAGTACATCATAATCAATATAAAACATGTAATCTAACATCATGAAACATCATCATCTAATCTATGCATACACATGATAAACATATAATAATAATCCATAATCATAATTAATGAAACAATAATCAATCACATAAAAAGTGACCTAAAAGAATTCAGTCAAACAACTGAAACATATAGCAAACTAAAAGAAACCTATGGGTAGGTACTACAGATATGAAAGTAGTTCTAGGCTGTCAATGGCTGCATGTTATTGATAAATATGAGATTAGCCATTGGAAGTTGGAGATGACTTTCTTACATAACAGGAAAAAGATAGTTCTATAGGGAATATGTGACAAAATAATAGAAATATCATCCAAAAGGATGGAGCGGGTGTTCCATAAGAAACAAGTAGGCTAGGAAACATAGGGCCTTATTACTAATGCTAATGATTCAAAGAAAGAATGTGCTAACAAAATGCATATACAAATTATTTTGGATAAATTTAATAAAGTCTTCAGAGACATACCTCTTGGTAGGGATTTCTAGCATATCATTGAACTCAAAGAGGGGGAAAACTAGTGATGATCACTCCATATCACCCTTTGAAGGTTTACAAGGAATAAATTGAAAAGACAATCAAAATAACTACTCGACATGAGGCATGTAAGGCCTAGTTTTAGTTATTTTGCATCATTCATAGTGCTGATAAAAAAGAAAGATGGAACCATGATAATATGTATTGATTACCGAGCTCTCAATAATAAGACCATAAAAAATCATTACCTAATACCACACATTGATGAATTGATTAATGAGTTACATGGAGCTAGCTTCTCCAAATTTGATTTACCTTTAGGATGTCATCATATCAAAGTTTAGGATAAAGATGTACACAAGACAACATTCTAGTGTCACTACAAGAAAAATGGATTTTTGGTAATGCCCTTTGGTTTAACAAATGCTCCAATAACTTTACAATCATGTATGAACCAGGTATTTATTTAATAGTTAAGAAAGTTTGTTCTTATTTTTTGATGACTTCTTAGTTTATAGCAATTCTTGGGAGGATCATCTAAAACACTTAGATGAGGTGATGGGAATCTTAGAGCAGTAGTCCTTTTATGCCAAAGTATCCAAGTGTGAGTTTGGGTTAAAAGTAATTCTATATTTAGGATTCAAGATCAATAAAAATGTAGTAAGTTCTAATGAGAATAAGATCAAATCTATTCAAGAATGGCCTAGACCCAACAACTTGATGTAGTTAAGGGGATTCGTGGGACTATGCAGCTACTACTAGAGTTTTGTTAGTGGATTTTCATAGTTGGCAGCCCCCTTAACAAATCTAACCAAGAAAAGAGCATTTTTAAGCCAGACAACATCATCCCAATAAGCTTTTGATAAGCTTAAGGAGGTAATGAGTTTGTGTCTCATCTCTGTAGTTCTAGAATTTTCACTCTCTTTTGTTTTAGAGTGTGATGCATTTGGACAGGGAATACTTGTTTTGATACAAAATAAACACCCTATAGCATTTGAGAGTAGGAATCTTAAGGAGGATGAACATAAGTACTCTATTTATAATAAGGAAATGCTAGCCATAATGCATGCACTAACCAAATTCAAACAATATTTAGTTTGCAACAAGTTTGTGGCAAAAACTTATCATAATAGCTTAAAGTATTTCCTTAATCAATGAGAATTGAATGATAGACAACAAAAGTGGGTCAGAAAAATCTAGGCTTACGATTTTGGCATTGAGTATGTGAAAGGAAATAGCAATATTGTGGTGGATGCTTTATCTTGGAAGCCTCATTTGCATTATATTTTTTATATATCCAATAATTGGAGAGCATTGATTACATATGAATATGTAATAAATTCATTCGTTAGTGATATCTTAGAGGGCAAGGTGCAAGATGACATGTTCAAAAAAATGAATGAGCTAATTCTCTACAAGGGGTGAGTATACATTATGCCTAAATCTAAAATGAAGAAAAAACTCTTGAAGGCATCCCATGACACTCCATTGGCTAGCAATACAGGGTTCTACAAAACTTATAAACAGATATGGGAGCATTTCTTGTGGAAAGGATTAAAGAAGGATGTGATGAAACATGTAAAGAAATATAAGGAATGCCAATAGGATAAAGTTGGGCTTGCTTTTCTAGCAAGGCTATTGCAGCCTCTACCTATACCCAACTAAAAATGGGAAGGCACATCTATGGATTTTATTACCAGTTTGCTGAGGGGTCAAGGCAAGGATTGTTTGTATTTGGTGGTTGATTGACTCACCAAGTATGCATGATTCTATGCTATATCATCAAAATTTAAGGCACCTCAAATGACATATTTGTTCTTTAGGGACTTCTTTAAACTTCATGAGTTGCCAAAAATAATTATGAGTGACAGGAACAAAAAATTCCTTAGCCTATTTGGCAAGAGTTATTTCATCTAACAAGTATGAAATTGACACCCAACACCAATTATCATTTTCAAATAGATGGACAAACAAAGATAGTGAGAAAGTGGATTGAAGGTTATCTATGGAACTACATAATAGGTCAGAAAACATCTTGGGTCAAATGGCTACATCTTGTGGAATAGTGCTACAATACAACTTATCATATGTCGATTGGGATGTCTCCCTTTAAAGTAGTGTACGGATATGATGAAACTTCCTTTATGGATTTGATTCTCACTAATAGTAGAGTATCTAGTGCCAAGGATTTGATTCAGCAAAGCAAGGATATTTTGGAAGCCCTCAAAGAGAACTTGCGACAAGCCCAAAGTTTGTAGAAGTTATATGCAAATAGACTTTGAATAGAAAGAGCATTTGAAGAGGGTGATATGGTACTTTTGAGGTTATAGCCTTTTAGAAAATCATTTATGAAGGGAAACAAAAAAGAGAAGTTAAAACCATGATTTTATGGTCCTTATTGGGTTATTAAAAAGGTGGGATAGGTTGCTTATGAGTTGGAACTACCTCTCGATAGCAGGATTCACAATACTTTCTATGTTTCATGGTTAAAGAAATCCCTTAGAAAACAAATCAACCCATCCATGGAGCTCCCTCTGCTGGATTATGAAGGAAAATTGATCCTTGAACCTGAATCTCTTATGGATGTAAAGGAGAAGTTACGTAACAAATCTTTTCCAAAATAATTGATCAAGTGGAAGGGACTACCTTCGAAAGATGCAACCTAGGAAGGAATTGAAATCTTTGAACACCCCAATTTGAAATTACTTGAGGTCAAGAAATTAGGGACATGAGGACTATGATGAACCCATGAAGTGGAGCCACCTGGTCTGAATGACAATACTGGCTACCAAGTACGCACTCTTGTTTTTTGGTGAAAAAGTTGGACTTTTTTTTTTGTCTCCTAGTGACAACCAACTTCTTGAAGGGGGTCGAGTTAGAGTTTTTTTTGCCAAATTAGATCAAATTATATTTATTTTTTATCTTTGAGGGACAACCACCCTAGGGTTTCTCTTTGGAGGTAATTCCCTAAACTGCCCCACGGGAGTTAATATTGAAGACTCCACTTTGTTTTTCAAATTCTTGGGCATGCTGAATATTTTGTTTTTGCCTTTGAGCATGTAGGGAGTTAAGGTAGCAATCTTATTGCCTAGGTGAGGAAGGATGCAGTCCATAACCCTCTAATTAGTTCATTTATACCCAACAGCATATTTATTTTTCTTTTTTCCCTTGAGAAAGTTGGATCTTGTGACAAAACCCCTAAGAGTTTTGTGTAATATATGAGCTTAAACTATTGTTGTTAAGAGATTACATGTTAGTTATATGCATAGATTAAAATATCATCGATATCTATGCAATAAGACAACTTATCGCGAGAAGTTTTGGCACATAATAAATCATGTAAAGATATTGCGACAGATAAGTTTGAATTTCTCATCGATATTTTGATGCTTTATTGCTTATATATTGGAAATTTATTGTGATATTTAAAGAACTTATCGTGCAAGACCAATTCATACAGCAATCATACTCACATATACAATATTATAATTAGCGATTTTATGCCAATCATTCAATTATTTGACCGAGGAATATTATTTCCACTCACAATCTATACCATTTGAAATAAACTCAGGGACTTTCACTAACAGGAACATTGTAAGGAAGAAGACAATCATCATAAAGGAGTCTATCAACAAAGACATATCTTAACCATGACTATATTACTAAATTAATGGCACAAATATAGAAGCAATGAAATACAAATAGATAACCAACATCATTAATACTGGTGAATAATAAATGCAGTGTAGTGATCGTTAGTCAATTAATATTTGCTATTTTTAGTTTGCTTTAGAGTTTAGAATATTAGACTATGGCTATGAGCCATCAACATTCCACATGAGGATGCGATTTTGTATCATATTGGCATTTACATATATCTAGATCATCTTGTTTGGTTTGTTTACTCATTTAATGACTGATTAGATGCATCTCCTTATTGAATTTTGCAAAAATATGCATTTCTAATTAAATTTAAGTAATTTTTTAAGTTCTCGATATTTCCTGATAAGTTCCTGACTTATCTCTAATATTTGTAGATATCTTTTTTTCTTACCCTTAACAATAAGTTGTCAATAACGATATTTTGAACTATGGTTCTATGTATGTTTTGATTCTTGAATTTGTAGCTTCTATATTAAAGTTGTTTATTGATGCTCTAGATATGTGTAAGCATATTAACTATTTGAATGATCTATTACCAATTTGGTGACCCTTGTAGTGAAATTTTTCTCTTAAATATATATTTTGGAATCAATTTGTTTTTGAATTTAATAGTTTACAGTTAAAAAAAAGATTTATATCATACAGACCTTGAGGTCTTTACATTTTCCCTCAATATTCAGTTTTAGAATCATCAAAAAAGAATGAGAATAGAAGACCATGTATTTTATTTTCTAGGTTCTAGGTATTTGAAGTAATAATTTTATTCTTATTGTTTGGGACTCCTATTAGATAGAATCTGATAGCCCTAAGGAAGATTCTAGATGGATATACAAGTTTCTATGCAATCTAACATTGTCTTTATGAGTAATATCAATAGGCCAAAAATAAATGCTCATGAACTAGAGCCAAAATAATATCTAAATGCTTACATACATGGAGAGGGACCAATACATGTGTAGGCTAACTTCGTCAAATTAGTTTCAATTTTTCACAATAATTTATTTGTCTAAGTCTCCAACTTAAAAAAATTGTTTTCAAGTCCACATGGTCAAATATGATATTGCAGCAATTTTCTTTTTTGTGAAGGCGCCCAAAATGGTTTGAGAAAGAATAATACCAATAGGTTTACACTTGTATGCACCCTAAAATGGTTACCTAGACTTTGGGCCCCATTTCTCATTTTATCAAATCATTGAATAAATATTTTCAAAAAAATCAACATTTTCCAATTATATCAATTTCCTTGATCAAATCCTAATTTTATCATTTATTCGATTATTCTATGGGCTAACCATTTTATCCTAAGTCTTTATTTATTTAAAAGGAATATTTCCTCCCCCTTTAACAAATAAAAAGCCCCACTTTTCCTCTTATCCTAAGTTGCACAAATAAAGCATTATTCTTATTTTATAAAAAAAGAAAGAGTACTTTTTGTCTCATATGGATACAAAAGTCAACTCTTATTTTCTCATTGGAGGATATTTGCGCACAAGAATCAAGCTTCCATTTTTCTCCACCATTGATTAAGTCTTTTACCTCTTAATCTCAATGGTCCATTTCACCTCATTTCTTATAAAAGGAGAGCTCTCTTCCTCATTTGCACATCATGTTTTTATGCTAATGTTATGCTGGAGGTTTTCTAGGTCATTTGGAGCTCTCTTTGAAGACACTTTTGCATCCAAGCTTTGAAGATCATTATTGCATTCTATAGTTCTCATATTTTCTTTCTTAGTTGCATGATAATGGAATTCTTAGTGTAGATTTCATTTTATGCAATAGTTTAATCTCACATAGCCTAATTAGGAAGGTTGTAATCTTTTTACTTTCCTTTCATAGCATAATTTGTACTTTCATCTTCATAGAGTAATTTGCATACTCATATAGGTTTGCATTGCATTGCATACATATTTATTTCATTAGAGATATTGGCATTGTTTCCCTTGTCTTTGATTTGGAATCTCTCATTGTGTGGTTGACTAGCAAGGTCATGAGTTTATAACTCTAGCTGAGAGCAATTTTACAAATCTTGCAACTCCATGCATAGAGAGCTATGGATCAATTTGTGAGGGCTCATTCTTGAGTTTCCTTGCATGTAATGATTTATAGAAGTGTGGTCACATTTTCACGATACATTTTTGGCACCCATCGTGGGGCCGAGTAGCTTAACTTTGTCCTTTCATTTTTGCATTTCTGTCAATTTTTTGGATTAATTTCAGCTTAATTCTCAGTCTCTACTTTTTGGTCTTAGTATATCGTACGATACTATTCCAGTATATCATGCGATAGTTCACTCAATATCATGTGATACTTCACCTGATTGAAGTATCACCTGACTGTTGTAAGAATTATCGCCTGGTGTCGAATGAAGTATTGCCTAGCTTAAGGTGAAATATCACCCGGACTTAAAATATCACACTGTTATACAGAACTATATCGCCTGATATTTCTAGTGTCTATAGTGTGTCACCTGTACTAGTAGAGAGCTTTAATTTGAGTTTGTTTAGTCGAATTTGATCTTAGATAGCTTGTTGTTTCTATTTACTACATTTAGACAGAGTTTATTTACATCTTCTAGTTAGATCTTGCATTGTTTCATTCAAATTTTGGTTTTCATAACCTCTTGTTGGTCTAACAAGTTGTTTTGTAGGTGCTCTTTCTTGAACGAAATTTCCATATTGCATGCTAAAAGGGCTACTAACTATTTTTGCAGGGCTGCCCAAAAGCATAAAAAAAAAATAAAATTTAATATCAAGTGCTTGTGTTTTATTTCATTTCAAGTGTGGCAATCACTAGTTGTTCATTTTCATAGGAATCTTACTATCTTGTGGAAGGTATTTTGAGGTGGTAGGAGAAGTATGCTCTTCACCCTTGTGGTGAACCAGAAAATCTTGACCCATCTTTGAATTTTGGAAGAAAGAGGGTAATTGAACCTCTTTTTGGTGTGTTTGGGAGAAATTCTTGAGATAGGGGAGTATGATCTTCACCCTTGTGGAGAACCAAAAACCTTGAACCTCAAGAGTTAATCCATTCTTTGTTTAGCATTAGAATCCTTTAGCGGGCCTTCTCTTGAGCAATCAAGAGGAAGAACCCAAGTGGGGACAAGCTAATACCAAACTATTCCTACCTACTATAAACTCAAGGCTATCAAGGACACAAAACCTTGGTAGACATAACACTTGTCTTCACTTGATGTGAATAGTTCATGGGATTACAACCATGAGGAAAGCATTGAGCAAGAATTCTTAAGGTACTCTTGAGGCCACAAGGTCTGAGTCCTCTATAAGGAGCAAGAGGGGTGTTGTGAATGGAAGCCCTAATTAAGAACCCTTAGATAGAAGCCACCTTATTTTAGTCACTTATCTTCTTAGTGAAAGGATTGATCCAAGTGGAACAACCCAGATCACCTTAAGATACTCACCATATGTGTTCCCTTGGTTGTGTCTTTGGCACTTCCATGACAAAGCCAATATCTATTGTGGGTAACCACTTTGTGTGAGGCAAGGGAACATCAAGTTGTGGGCTAAGTTGGTAAGTATTGAGCCTTGACTTTTTAGGATAGATTTTTTTGAAGTGTCTTTGATTGTGTGATACCAGTGTAAACATTCTCAACATACAAACAATTGGTAGCATTCATAGGGTTCTTTTTCAATTTTGGTATCACAAGTGCTTGTCTTGGAAAGGTTGCTTTTGCCCTTGTTTTAAGTGTTCTATGACATGTTTGATCCCATATTGTTTGCAAACCTATCAAATTTTGGCTGATATTGTGATTAAAATAAAAAACATCAACCCTCAGACTGAAAACTTTGATCAAACAAACCCAAAAATGCAAATTTTACACAATTCTAGTAAAGATTTGAACAATTATGAAACTGTATCACATGCAGTGAGAAGTTATATCACGTGATAGTTCACGCCTGCTGGACTATCACCTACCTTGCTTGGTGTTTATTGCCTGGTAGTTATTAGGTCTGTTGCCTGGTAAAAGGTGAAATATCACCCTATTATAGGTATATCACCCGGTTAGCCTAGAGTCTATTGCCTGGGTAGTTTCTGCTATGTTTTTAGTCCAGTCAATTTTCAGTCATTGTTATTCAGATTAGGCCTTTGAGTAGGTTTCTTGCTCTGTTGTTAGAGACCTATCTTGACTCTAAATCTCTAGGTTTTGCCCTCTAGGGACAACATCAATTGATTTGCAAGGTCACTTTGGAAATAGTTGTCAAGTTAGAAGGTTATTCTCGGTGAAAAGGTTTATCTCTAGAATTGTTAGCTACATTCTTGGAAAATTTTAGTACTCTTATTGTCTGAATCATTTTCATTTAATCTCAATTTCAATTATACTTTGGCCTAGTCCAACCTCCTAGTTCAAAAGTGCAAGGGTAGTCACCCTTTGATTTGAAGCACCTCTTTGATAGTGTTGGTAAAGCCCCTTTTGATATTTCTATCTTTTCATTTTTCTTTGGACAATAGAGAACTTTGATTATCCTAGTTTGGTGTTGACACTTTGAGAGGTCACCCTATCATTAAGCATCTTTTTCTTTCATGTTAGTTACGACAAGGTACCAAGTTAATCAAGGAAAGCTACCCCCTATTGTCTTTAACCAGTTACCACCAGTTAAGACCTGTTAGCAACACAAGGGAAAATAACCCCTTTTCAATCAATCTCCTAAAAGTGAACCGGAGGTTTTTTTTAATCCCAGTGAAGTGAGTACCTCTTTAGTACCTCTTTCATCAAGTATGGACATGAGTTACACTTTCACTTGACAAAAAAGAGAAGCAATGAACCAAACTCTTGATGACATATTTCAATGGCATAGGGGTAACATGATGTCTGCTAGGTCTGCATATGCTAGTCCACCTAGATCAGCTCCTATTGGCACAAGGTATCTCGATGCTCACCAACAAGCTGAGAGACATTACCAACAAACTCACTCAGATTAAGGGTCACAACACAAAGACCAAAACAATGAATCTAGTGACCACCATATCAATGCCGCTAATGCAATTAGACATTCAAGGGAATCTTCCCCACTAAAAGATACCTCTCGATATGCAAGTACAAGATTGAAAAGCATTGAAAGGGAGAAGCAAGCCTATCTAGATGAACAAGTTGCCAAAAGGGAGAAATTTAGACAACTAGACAAAGAGGAACATGCATTATTGGACATAAGAAAGAGAGTTTCTCAAGAAGAACAAGATAGACTCTATGCACAAAACTCCAAAATCAATTCAATGGGAGGGGTACCAATAGTGGGACCAACTCACCCCCATCTACCCCCTCACCAAGTCCTAGAAGAAGGTCAAGGACACCCTCAAGATCCCCAAGTCCTAGGGGTAGAAGGACTTCAAGATATGATCATCATAGGAGACAATCACCTCCTAGACATTCAAAGAAACCCTCCCAATGAGCACATCATGGCTCACAACATGGAAGAAGTTATGTTAACTTTGATCATATAGATTTTATGACTATGCAGCAAGAAACCTCTTTTCAAGTATATGTAGAAAAATATGTGGAACAAAACAAGGATCAATTTCTAGAAAGTCTCATCAACAAAGGTGCTAAGGTCCCATATGATTTTGATGTACACCAAAAGATTAAGAAACAAAATCCTTCAACCAAAAAGGTGATCATGCAAATGCAAAGGGACATAGAGAAAATGAGAGCTCCTAAGAGTACATTCAACTTGGACTACATATGTCCCAACCCTATAGACAAAAGTGTGGTGATGATTGAATTTCCTAAGAAGGTTGAGTTCCCAACTTATGACAAATATGATGGCATTGGTGACCCTCATGACCATGTTAGACAATTTTATATAATGAGCTTTTCCTTTCATCATGAAGACTCCTACTTAATGAGATTATTCCCAAGGAGTCTAAAAGGTCAAGCCATGGAGTGGTTCACCAACCTTACTCCTCCAGTGAAGACATTTAAAGATCTTGTCCAAAGATTTGTCCAACATTTTTCTTACAATCTATCAAGGTCAGTTACAATGCTTGATTTGTGTAAACTCAAACAAAATCAAGGGGAACCTTTTTTCACCTTCTTGCAAAGATGGAGACAGTTGTACTCGAAGTATCCTAGAACAATTCCTAAGGAAGCAAGAATAGACATAATTGTGAGCAATTTAATACCAGAGCTAAGATATTAAGTGAGGAAAATGGTTTTTAACTCTTGATACCATGGTAGAGACTGCATGTTGCATAGAGGATGTCCTAAAAGAACAAGGCATTTTGGCCAAAACAACTAATAACAACAATGGCCAAAACAACAATAATAATAAAGACAAAAAGAACTCTTATTGGAATAAGAACAAGAAAGTGGTCAATGATGGAGTTGTTGAATTCTCACAACCTAAGAATGAAGAGGTTCTTAATCTCTCTAATGCTATCCAAGCCATGAAGCTACAAACATCCTCAGAACAACAAGAGAATAAACCCAAGTATCAAGAGAGACCTAAAACAGAAAAGAGACAATTTACCAATGTTGGGTACTCATATGCAGGCATTTTCAAAACATTGATTGCTCATAATTTGGCACAACCTCAAGATCCTACCAAGCACCGCATACTAGATCCTAAGCCTCGTTGGTGGGATGAGAAGGCTTTTTGTGTCTTTCACAATGGAATTGGACATGATATAGAAAATTTCTTTAGACTTAAGCATCTTGTTCAAGATCTTATTGAAAGTGGAAGATTACAAGTTGATGGGTTGACCACAAATGCTAACCACAAAGCTTTTAAAGAACCCTTGCCCAAGTATGAGAAAGGAGACAACTCTAAGGGTAAGAATGGCAAGGCCACTATCAACTACACCTACACAACCACTGAGAATGTCATTAATATGCTTGAAGTTGTTGATGATAATGTCAAAATGATGAGAGGGAAAGACCCCTATAGTTATGACTCACCTCCCATATTTGATGAAGAACCCATTGTTGTGCTTAGAGGTCCTCACTCATGAAGGATGTCTCAACCCTTCAATGCTGTCACTAGGAGTCAGTCTCAAGCTCCCATTGTTATTAGAGGTCCTAACTCTAGCAAGTCTAAAAAGCTAATGACAAAGGGTGTTATTCCTAAGCCCATTGTTGGTCTTGAGTCAAACTATAACCTTGTTGATCAATTACAATGAACACCAACACAGATATCTATTTTTGAGCTTTTGGAATTGTCCCCTAAGCATAAGCATTTCCTTGAGGATGCTTTGCGAGTAGCTAGTGTCCCTAATGATATAGATGTAGACCAATTCTAGAATATGGTCAACCACTTGGCTAGCCCTCACTACCTTACATTCTCAGAAGAAGATGACAAGTCATTAAGCCACCCACACAATTTGGCCCTTCATATAGAGGTTATGATCCACAAGACCTATGTGAGGCATGTGTTGATAGATGGGGATGCGGGGCTTAATATCTTCTCTTTGAGCTTATTGCTGGCCTTGGGTTATTTAGAAGAAGTCATTGATAAAAGAAAGAAGATTACCATTAAGGCTTATGATGAAGTAGAATGTAGCTCTAAAGGGTTGGTTGTTCTTCCTATTTGAATTGGTCTTGTAGAGAAAGACATTTTGTTTCAGATTGTTGACATCAGTCCTTTGGCTTGCAATATTTTTTTGGGTAGACCATGGATACATGAGATGCAAGCAGTCCCATCTACTTATCATTAGTGTGTGAAGTTCCCCTATAATGGAGTATAAATTTGCATACAAGGGGATAGTACATTATCAGTCAACACAATTTCAACAGGGTCTCATATTCCCTTGAATAGGGAGGCTGACACTTTTGCTACTACATTTGAACAATGCAAGAATAAATTCAAGACCATAGATCTTGGTATGGGGGATTACAAAATAGATGCATTCACAAAATTTCCAATTTCCCCTAGGTCTTATGGAAAACCTTCTCAAGAAATGAAGCCCTCATCTTCAAGTATGACATTGTTTGATAAATTTATAGAGTCCTCAATTCTGATTCAAGAGGAAAAATAAGAGGTTGCCGTTAGGGACTAGATTTACCAAGAAGAGAAATATAGACATAATGAGAATTTTGCACCTTCTCCTAGAGCTTATGGGAGAGGGTATACATTGGTCAAGAATATGGGTTATCTAGGACATGGTCCCCTTAGTCATAGGTTGGATGCTAAAGTTGAACCTCTTAACCATGCCCTTTTTGGATGAAGGAATAAGTCAACAGTTGGCTTAGGTTTTGAAAATGAGAAACAAACAAGCGTCCCTCTCTTAGTTGTGATGGAAAATGATAATGACTTAGACTACACACCTAATCTTTCTAATCAACAAGACATGTATGATGATTGGGTGCCTTCAATAGCTCTCCTTTGGGGAGATTCAAAAGATTTCACAAGTGATAGTCCTCCTATCCTAGCTATAATGGATAATGACTATATGAATGCTAGATTGATAATGGAAAGAGTTTCTATCCTAGCTGTGATAGATAGTAACAATGCTAGTGTTAGGGAAGGGGAAACCCTTCCCAACCTTGAGGCTTCTACATCATGAGGCACCAATAATGATTCAGAGATAGAATCACATGAGTTCGAATGGGACTCACTCTTAGATGCAACACTTGATTTAGACATGGATGTTGTCCATACTTATAGTACCCAACCCGATGTGACCGATGAGCCTAGCGTAGGACTAGAGGATTGGACTCCCCAAATTTCCTTAGTGGATGACACTTCATTTGGTAGGAAAAATCTTGATTTGGGTATCTTAGAGGGAGACTTAATGAATCCCAATTATATAGTCACTAGAAATAACACTTTCCACATAAACAATGTTGAACTGGTCATTGACTTACCCCTCGTCAACCGCCATTTGATTGATTGGTCTCAACTCTCTCAAGAGCCATAACTCCTCACATTTCAGAATGACTATGAAATTTCCTATTACCTAAATGCTCTTGAACCCGTAGTCTCTTCCACCAGTGAACCTACAAAAAGTATGATGGACCCTAATATTAAGTACCTCAGTCTAAAAATAAAAGAAAAAGAAAAAAAGAAAAATGGTCCTGGTGGCAAAAACCACTTTGTGGTGGTGTCAGAACCCAGAATAGTAAAAATAAATGACATATCCAAGGGTGAAAACCTCTTCGAGGTGCCTAAGGATGAGGTACTTAATAATTTGCCGAGTTATTTCCAAGACAGGTCATCAATTCTCATTGAGCCTACACAACTAGTGAATTTGAATATAGAAGAGGCTCCTCAAATAGTGCACCTAGCTCAGTCTTTATCAGTTGAAGAAAAAGAGGCATATACAAAGTTTTTGCAAAAGAAGAAAAACAACTTTGCTTGGACATATTTAGACATGCCAGGGCTTGACACTAATCTTATTATGCATCATCTATCTATAGCTCTAGGAATAAAACCGGTCAAACAAAGGTTGAGGAAAATGTACCCTCATGTCACTCTTCTTGTAAAAGAAGAATTAGAGAAGCTCTTGAGAGCTAGATTTATTAGAGCTATTGACTATGCTGAGCGGATCTCAAACATTGTTCTAGTTTCAAAACATGATGGATCCATTCGAGTATGTACAGAATTCAGAGATCTCAACAAAGCATGCCCAAAGGATGACTTTCCACTCCCAAACATAGACATGATAGTGGATATGACGAAGGGTTATGAGATATATTCCTTAATGGATGGTTTTTTTGGCTATAACTAGATAAAAATAGCTCCTGAAGATCAAGAAAAAATAGCTTTTACATGTGCATGGGGAACCTATTATTTGAATGTCACACCATTTGGCTTAAAGAATGTAGGAGCAACATACCAACAAGCTATGACCACAATTTTTCATGATATGGTGCATAAGAACATGGAAGATTATGTGGATGACATCTTGGCTAAATCTAGGAAATGGGATACATACCTCGATGATTTGGAAGTAATTCTAGATCACATGGAATAGTTTCAGCTTAGACTGAATCCGAAAAAGTGTGCATTTGGAGTTACCTCGGGTAAACTTCTAGGATTCATAATTTCAGCAAAAGGAATAGAGGTTGATCCTAAAAAGGTCCAAGCTATATTAGATATGCCACCTCCAAGAAACATTAGTCAGATGAGAAGTCTTCAGGGACAACTCCAATCCATAAGGAGGTTTATTTCACAGCTTGCAAATAAAGCACAACCTTTTAATAAAACATTTCATAAAGGAGCCACCTGTGTATGGAATGAAGATTGCCAAAAGAGTCTTGATCAAATAAAATAGTATTTGGCTAATCCTCCAATTTTGATGCCTCCTATTCTAGGGAAACCTTTGATTTTGTACATTTCAGTGACAGATTCTTCCTTGGGGGCATTGTTGGCTCAATTGGATGACACTGGGAAAGAAAGGGCTATTTACTACATTAGTCATACTCTTGTATCTTATGAGATCAATTATAATAGCATTGAAAAATCTTGTCTTTCAATAGTGTTTGCTTCCAAAAAGTTGTGACACTATATGCTTGCTCATACTATACATTTGGTTGCAAAAATTGATCCTCTTAAGTACTTGCTTGGTAAAGCTACCCTCACGGGTAGACTTGCTAAGTGGATGATGGTTTTATCTAAATTTGATATAGAGTACGTTGAGAGAAAGGCCATAAAGGGGCAAGCTATTGCTGACCAGCTAGCTAATTTTCCAATTAAGGATAGTATGCCTATTCAGGTGGAGTTCCTAGATGAACACATACTGTATATGACCTCTCGCACTTGGAAGATGTTCTTTGATGGTTCCAACATGCAAAATGGATCAGGTGCTGGAGTATTGTTTGTTTCTCCACATGGGTACAACATACCAAAGTCCTAAAAATTTTTATTCCCATGTACAAATAATATTACGGAGTATGAAGCTCTAACCAATGGATTGAAACTAGCTATAGAATGGAACATAACAGAGTTGCAAGTCTTTGGGGATTCATAATTAATTATCAACCAAGTCAATGAGGAGTATCAAACCAAGGATGACAAGTTGATACCTTACAAAAAGATAGTTGATTCATTGAGACGTTACTTTACACTCGTGACATTTCAACAAATCCCTCAAGCAGAAAACAAAGTTGCAGATGCTATGGCTACATTAGCTTCACTCTTACAGTTGGAACAACATGAGTCTAGATTTGAATTCCTGGTGGAAGAGCTACACCATCCCATATTTGACTCATCTAAAAGCCATATCATTTGTACCCTTGTCACACATGAGTCCTCCTGATATGGTGCTATCTATTCGTATCTTCGTGATGGCCTCATCCTTGACACTTTCAACCGTTCTAAACATAGAAATCTCATCTGTAATACCTCTCACCACACCCTTATTTCTGGTGATCTATATAGGAGGGGTTTAGATGGGACACTTCTTAGGTGCTTGGAAAAGGAGGAATCTAACCAAGCATTAGTTGATATCCACAAGGGCATTTGTGGTGGACATTCCAAAGGTCTTGCCATGGCCCAAAGGTTGCTTAGGGTAGGGTATTACTAGCCCACAATGCAAATAGGTGTAGTAGCTTTGTCTAAGTCTTGTGAGAAATGTCAAAAACATGGAAACCTAATTCATGCTCTAGGTAGGGAGCTAATTCCTTCTATTTCTCATTGGCCATTTCAGCACTGGACCTTTGACCTTGTTGGGAAAATTCATCCCAACTCATCAGGTTGACATAAGTTTATCATCACAACTACTGATTATTTCACAAAATGGGTAGAGGCAGTCCCTCTTTCTGTTACCTCAAGAAAAATAGGTTCACTCTTTATTCTAAATCATATTATTTGCCAATTTGAGTGCCTTCTCAGATTATTACTGATAATGAAGGACAATTCAAGAATAAGGACTTAAAGCATTTATACAAAAAGTTTAAAATCAAGAAACATTGGTCCTCTATTTACTTTCCACAAGGAAATGGACAAGCAGAAGCCTCTAATAAGACCATTCTCAAGATTCTTCATAGGATAGTGCACAAGAATGGTAGGGATTGGCACTTGCAAATCAATCTAGCACTATGGGCTTACAAGACAAGCATTCGCACACCTACAGGGGCTACTCCTTTTGCCCTTACCTATGGGGCTGAAGCAGTATTGCCTTTAGAAGTAGAGATCCCTTCACTCAAAGTCTCTCTCAAAGGTTTAGTAATAGATGAAGATTATTGTGCCATGAGGTTACAAGAATTAGAACTTCTAGATGAGAAGTGCAAAGCTTCATTTGATCATATGAGAGTATATCAGAAGCGTATGTCCAATGCATTCAACAAGAAGGTTCACCCTAGAGAGTTTCAAATAGGTGATCTTATTTTGCAAGAGAACCCTAAGAACCAACAAAATAGAGAACAAAAGGGTAAATTTGAAGCTAATTGGCTTGGGCCATATGTCATCATAGATGCTTTTGGGATAGGTGCTTATTTATTATCTGATGAAGATGGAGAATAGCTCCCTGAGCCCATCAACATTTTGCACCTAAAGAAGTTCTATCCTTGATGCCCATTCTCTGTCTAGGGGGCATCTTTTGTATATATTTTATGATCCTGAAAAAATACCAAAAAAATCTATATATGATGCTGAAAAAATCCTAAAAAGCATATAAAGTCTTGAAAAAATACAAAAAAATAAATAAATAAAAAAATAGCAAAAAAAATTCAAAAAGAAAAAGAAAAAGTGCCTTGGTGAAAACCTGGAAACAAGCGCCTTGGTAGCAAAAATCCAAAAAAAAGATAAAAAAAGGAGTGAAATATTGCAATAAAATATCCAAGTGGTGAAAACCTGGAAACAGGCACTACTTGAGGCATTTGCACTCCTATTTCTTAGCGTGCATCCTCAACACTTAGCCATTCTCCATCATGCCTTGACCTTATCTGGAATTGGTCTTTATTTTGTCTAGGGGGCATAACTATTAGCATAGGTCCTTTAGGTGCATTTGTCTCTTGAGGCATTTCACAACAGGTGTTTCTCAACACCACCCCAAACAGTGTTTCTCAACACTACCCTAGCATCAAGTGTTTCTTAACATTTATCAGATGTCTTGCCTATAGTCTAAATATGATGAGATATTTCTCATTTGTAGATGCAATACTTAGAGTTTGACTCTATGACCAACACACATGCACTTAAACAATCAACTTATTGAGATATGTTGACTTTATTTTTTCTTTGTGTGCTGTCTATGAGGATTTCTTTGATGAGTGGTCTCTCCTTGAGAAGTTTTTAATGATGCATAGCTAGAAGACTGAGGGTATGAGAACATGTTTTATTTCTTTATCTTCTTGTGGGTATATTTTTTTGATCCTAACTATCATGAGCATTTATGCTAGTCTTACTTGACACTAGGGATTGACAAGGTATTATCCTTGATTGTTTAGCAAGTGCATGCTTCTAGCTATCCCGAATTTCATGTGTCTTGATACAAGCATAATCTCACCATAACAAACTTAGGTGATCTCATTGCATTAGTCATCTTGACCTACATGTCTTTGGTGCCTAGATGGGATTTCCACATTTCTATCTGATATAGATCATATTCAGATCCACAATTATACTAGTGTGTATTGTATGATCTTATGATGCTACCAATAATGCTCGATGATGATAATTAGATGTCTATAAGTGTTATGACCTTTTAAGTCAACCACTTTCATAGTAGCTTGCATTCTTAGGTTCATGATTAGATTAGTTCTTTGCATTTTGCATATAGAGAGAGCACTCCTTTTTATCATTTACAGACTAGTCGGTCAACTGTGTTCATCTTCTGATTCTTCTTGATCATGTCTTTCACTCCTTGTCTTTCATATCACATCATTTTCTATTCATTTCAGGATTGAAATCAAAATCTACATTCACCTTGATCATCAAAATCACATTTCTCCTTATTCTGTGCAGTTGACTGACCATTTGAGGCATAATACTTTGATCTTTGATGGAATTTCTTCCTTTTCATGTCTTTCAAACTTCTAGTCTTCCATTTACCCCATTTATTTTCTTCTAATTCATCACTGGGGCATGTTTTCGCTGCCTAATGGTTATCCTGTTATAATTTATCTTCGATTATGATTTCAATATGATTTGATCATCTTTTATCAATCTATTATTCTCCTCTACCTAATTTTGATTTTGATTCCGAGGGGGCAATACCTATTGGATTTAATCCTTGATTTTCTTGATTTAGCTATATTTTTGTGAGTTTTCGCTCAAGCCTGAGATTCTTATCTCTTATTTTGGATATGATCCCGAATCGACCTCATGTCCAGAATCCTTTGTCTATGTTTGTCCAGGTGTGATCCCAAATTGACCTCACATCTGAGTTGTTTTGTGATCTCAGATCGATCTCACATTTCAATTCTTCTTTGACTGCATGTGTTCCTAGATCGATCAAACATTAGTCAAAGAGGGGAAAATGTATGCACCCTAAAATGGTTGCCTAGACTTTGCCCCCCATTTCTCATTTTATCAAATCCCTGAATCAATATTTTCAAACAAATCAACATTTTTCAATTCTATCATTTATTCGATTATTCTATGGGCTAACCATTTTATCCTACGTCTTTATTTGTTTAAAAAAAATATTTCCTCCCCCCTTAACAAATAAAAAGCCCCACTTTTCTTCTTATCCTAAGTTGCACAAATAAAGCATTATTCTTATTTTATAAAAAGAGAAAAAGTACTTTTTGTCTCATATGGACACAAAAGTCAACTCTTATTTTCTCATTGGAAGATATTTGTGCACAAGGATCAAGCTTCCTTTTTTCTCCACCGTTGATTAAGTCTTTTGCCTCTTAATCTCAATGGTCCATTTCACCTCATTTCTTATAAAAGGAGAGCTCTCTTCCTCATTTGCACATCATGATTTTATGCTAATGTTATGCTGCAGGTTTTCTAGGTCATTTGGAGCTCTCTTTGAAGACACTTTTGCATCCAAGATTTGAAGATCATTGTTGCATTCCATATTTCTCATATTTGCTTTCTTAGTTGCATGATAATGGCATTCTTAGTGTAGATTTCCTTTTATGCAATAGTTTAATCTCACATAGCCTAATTAGGAAGGTTGTAATCTTTGTACTTTCCTTTCATAGCATAATTTTTACTTTCATCTTCATAGAGCAATTTTCATACTCATATAGGTTTTCATTGCATTGCATACATATTGATTTCATTGGAGATATTTGCATTGTTGCCCTTGTCTTTGATTTGGAATCTCTCATTGTGTGGTTGACTAGCGAGGTCATGAGTTTATAGCTCTACTTGAGAGCAATTTTACAAATCTTGCAACTCCATGCATAGAGAGCTATGGATCGATTTGTGAGGGCTCATTCTTGAGTTTCCTTGCATGTAATGATTCATAGAAGTGTTGTCACATTTTCACCATACAACACTAAGTCATGTTTGACAGTATTTTGATGTGACATCACATAATTGGTTACTTTTTGAAATTTAGAGGAATCTTTTTGGGGATGAGAATTGACATGACACTTAGGGCCCATTTGTCCACCTACTATAGTCTATAACATGTATTGGAACCCATATCTACTATTGGTCCCTCTTCTCTATTCCTTGTCTATACCTAAAAGAAATGTTGCTGATGAATATCATTTGACTTAAATGATAAGTGTAATCATTTATGGGTGATCCCATGAAGCTGTGTCCCACTTTTAGGGATGAACAAAATCACACTAGTGTGAAAAAAAAAATTAATGCCTTCGTACGGAGTATATAATTCGTTTGAAGTATCCCCGTAACTTCGCATGAAGTCACCAAACAAGGGGCTTAGTGTGAAGACCCCTTGGTGGCCTTGTACAAAGAGAGACTTTGCACGAAGCCTCTTTGGGGCTTCACACGAAGCCTCTTATGTGCTTCGTACAAAGGCATTTATGACTGGATTGTTTATAAATTCCAACATTTTTAATTTTTTTATTATCTTTTTTGTTGACACTGTTTGTGGACCCCAAGGCTTGGAGTGAACTACCTCAGCATGACATCACACCAGCGCCTCCTAAGCTTCATCGATGTCTTCAGTTTCATAGTAGTATTAGGTACACACATTTTTCTCATTTTTTATTGTAAATAATATGTTTTATATTTATTTTAGCTAATTATTTGTTTTAAATAATCTTTTATTTGTACAAATGTTAGAAATGTTAGAAATGTTAGAAATTTGTTAGAAATATTATCTAATATGTTAGAAATTAATACTAGAATGTTAGAAAATCATAATTAAATATTACAAAATAATAGAAACATTAAAAATCATAATATAAATGTTATAATATGTTAGAAAATGTTAGAAAATCATAATAGTTTGTTAGCACCTGTTAGAAAATATTTATAAAACATTAGAAACCATAGTAGAAATGTTATAAAATGTTAGAAAACATTAAGATTAATGTTAGAAAATGTTAAATTTTAATTTTAAAGTTGTAAATATTAGGAATTTCTCTCTCTCACATGTACAGGCATTTTTAGGGGTGACCCCACAATAGTGGGTTACACTTTTTTAGACATGCTAATTTGTGCTGAAATAACATATTTTTAATAAAATATGATGATTTAAGCCTTGAGAGGTTCCATTTGAAATAAATAATTATAAATGGTTAGCTCAAAGCTTCTTAGAAATTAAAAAAATATTGATAGAACATCTATACTCCTGATTCATACCTACAATGGAGTCTCTTCACACCTATTAAAATGCTGACAAAAAAACACTTCATCTTTATCTTTTAGCAGATCAAATGAGTCCATCTGAAAAACCTATCTATCTAGTAGGGTACTACTAAGAAAACTCTTTCTAATGATTATAATTTTAATATATATTATTTTTATTATGACTTTATATTTTTAGTTTTACTAACCATAGATATTTTACCATATGTCTACCTCTATGCTTGATGCTTATGGAGAAATAGTAAATG
The DNA here is from genome assembly GCA_027943335.1 of Chamaecyparis obtusa. Taxonomy (NCBI): domain Eukaryota; kingdom Viridiplantae; phylum Streptophyta; class Pinopsida; order Cupressales; family Cupressaceae; genus Chamaecyparis; species Chamaecyparis obtusa. Next base: position 1,056,426 of record BSBK01000690.1, read on the forward strand.
AGAGAAAAAAAATTCTAAAAAATATATGCCCTAGGTATTGAAGTTCTCTTTCTATATTAAAAAAAAATGAAATTGGACATATACACAAGAAGTTATAAGATATGTAGTCAATGTATGTCAAAACTATGGTTTTGTCAACTTCAAACATTAAGAAAATATGAAATAATCATGATAATGTCATCAAACCAATTACATGCCCTCCATATGGATGTTAAAAAACTAAATTCAAAAGAATCGCATTGATATCTATTTTAGGGAAAAAAGTTATGCTCTATGAAAACAATGTAACTCTTTGAAAATGAAATTTTTAGAAACATACCAATTTTTGTGGGAGAAACAAAAAACCAATCAAATCAATTCAAAAATAAATATAAAAAATATATTTAGATTATAGACAGAAAATCCTAAAAGACTTTAATTTACTTCATCTTCTGATTCCAAATGGTTTAACAAGAATATGCATCTGAATCTGAAAGTTTTTTTCAAAATGTAGAGTTCAGTGTCCATTCAGGCAAAAAAGTGTAACCCACTATTGTGGGTTCACCCTTAGTAAATATTAAAGTTAGTTATTTGTTTTAAATAATTTTTAGTTTGTAAAAATCTTAGAAAATTGTATTTAAATTTTTGAAAATGATCTAGCAGTATGTTAGAAAACGTAAAAAAATTGTAGTGCAATAAGTTTCTAGGACCCTTATTCCTCTCTTACGACATATTAAGACACTTAGGATCCTTTAGGAATCTCAAGATCTTATAATGCATATTAGGACATCTTACTTGACACATAGGACCCCTTAGGACCTATACGACACATTATTATATCTCAAAATGTCCCAGGACACATTCATCTATCTTAGCTTCTGTTAATACATATATGTGAACCCATCATTGCCCGCAAGAGCCCTTAAGACATACTACTATTGATCAATTAATGTAACCTAAGATCCCTTAGACCACTTATCACATCTATGACCCATTAACATTGTTGGACCATTATATATCTCTTATGACATTTTAAGACATATATGACCCATTTAGATCATCAAGACCCATTAACATATCTTATGTGTCTTAGGACACATTTATGTACATCTTAGATTCAATTAATATCATACAAGGATCCACTAATAAAACATAGGACCCATTATGTTACCCCCAACCCCTTAAGACACTCTACCTGACCCTTATCCATCCCTTACATTATCTTAAGACACATCTAGGACTCATTGTTACCCATGACCCCTTAAGATAGTCTAGGACAACTTATATTGCACCTACGACCCATTAACATTCTAGGACTCTTATCTGGATCCCTTAGGAAATCTTAAAACAAATATGAAACCTTAGGACCCCTGAGACCTATTAAAGAATCTTAGGATTTCCTAGGATTGGACTTAGGCCACTTATCACATCTATGACCCATTAATATTATTGGACCATTATACATCCCTTACAATATTTTAAGACATATATGACCTATTCAAATCCTGAAGACCCATTATACATACGAGGATCGACTAATGTAACTTAGGACCCCTTAGGACCTTTTATGTTGCCCCTGACCCCTTAAGACACTCTATCCGACCCTTATCCATCCCTTACATTATCTTAAGACACATCTAGGACTCATTGTTACCCACAACCCCTTAAGATAGTATATTACCACTTAGTCCACTTATCACATCTATGACCCATTAATATTATTGGACCATTATACATCCCTTACAATATTCTAAGACATATATGATCTATTCAGATCCTGAAGACCCATTATACATACGAGGATCCACTAATGTAACCTAGGATCCCTTAGGACCTTTTATGTTAGCCACAACCCCTTAAGGCACTGTATGACTCTTATCTATACCTTAGGACCTCTTATGTTACCCACAACCCCTTAAGACAATCAAGGACCACTTACATTACCCATGACCCCTTAAGACACTCTAGGTCATATTAGGTCCTAATAGGTCACATTAGGTCACATTAGGAAATAAGGTATGTCTAAGTTTTTTCTCTACTTAAAGACCTAACTAGACCTCTTAGGACCAAGTAGACCTAACTAGGACCTATTATGACCAATTAGATAGGTATCAGGCCTTTAACCAACATTAGTCTGACCAATTAGATGTATTAGGACCTATTAGGTCCAAATACACCTAACTAAACCTATCTAGACCTATTACGACCAATTAGATAGGTAACTAGACCAATTAGGACCTATTAGACTTAACTAGACCTAACTCTACCAAGACCAATTAGGACCTGTTAGGAACAAAATTTAGGACCCAATTATCTACCTAATTAGACCCAATTAGACCCAATTATCTACCTAATTGGACCTAATTAGACCAATTAGAACTAATTAGGACAGGTAATTCGACTCAATTAGAACCAATTATGACTATAGGACCACTTATGTTACCCATGACCCCTTAAGATAGTCTAGGACCACTTATATTACCCATGACCCCTGAAGACACTCTATGACTCTTATCTATATGTTAGGATAGGTAATTAGATTCAATTAGAACCTAATAAGACCTCTTATGTTATCTATGACCCCTTAAGACCTAATTAGTAAATTTTAGGACCATTAAGACCTAATAAGACCACTTACATGACCTAATAAGACCTATAATTCTATATATTTAGATATTTGTTTCCATTTTACATGTAGTTATAACATGTAATCAAGTACTTAATTATTAACACTTAGCTTTCACATGTGATGTATCTAGATGGCCATTGAGGGTGCACCTCAGACTCCTGATATGCGCACTATTTTTATATGGATGATACAAAGATAGCTCGACTTAGACAGTCTATTGCTAGGTCTGTAGGGGATGGTATATACAGAGATACATGTGCTACTATATTGAGTGGTTTGGAGACTATGACTAGTAGATTGAGGTCTCACTTGTCCTTCACGCCTCAGGTAGTTGAGGCCATTTTTTGAGAGTTGAGGGAGGAGGTCTCGGGTGATGTTTCCTTGGTGACGGTTCAGAGCCTCATCTCTAAGGAAACCATCAAATGAGAGGTTTTCCCACATTATGACAAGATGAGAGTGGTGAGAGCATATCAGTTCACACAGTGTGTGATACCTTAGATTGCATGTATGATTTACCCTTGATATCTTATAGCACATAGTTGCTATCCAAATAATGACTAGATTCCATTATATTTTGCACAACAGTTGTACACTGAGTTCTATTTGGGACTCAAGGTCAACTATTTAGATTTCCCAGTATATTGTGGTTAGGGGCTTGGTAGGGTTGCAGACTGTAATTAGTATCATAGGGATAATCAATTTGTGTAGCCTCATAGATAGCTAGTTGGGGAGAGGACTCTAGCAGTGGCACCAGTGATGGCTGCTACTATAGATAGAGTCATCATTGCTTCTCAGAGGAGAGTCATGGATAGTATATGAGAGATTGCTTCTGCAGCCACATCGATCACTTTAGATTCAGTGGGCAGATACATTTTGACTAGACCGAGTAGAGCCAGATCATCTTCTAAGGCTTCCTCTAGTACTACTGCAGGTGTGAGTGAGGAGACATATAGAGCTATAGGTCCTCTTGTACCTAGTGAGATACGAGCACTTTTAGGTCATCAGAGTACTTTAGATATGGACCTTTACTTTTTGGAGGATCTCCTGCATGCCTATTCTCATATTGTTAATATGCACAAGATCCCCATATATTCAGTTAGGGATTTCATTGCACTTACACAGGGTCCTATAGTTCCACCGACACATGATGCACCATCTACTAGTCAGGCACAACATAGTGCAAAGCACTAGGCACCCACATATCACTGTACAACTATAGAGCCAGGTATACAGATTGGAGAAGTACACATCACCACTAAGGGCCTAGATGCTTTTGATGACCAGTTACGTGGGTTGGGTCAGGTGGATGTTGGCACTAATGCCAGGTCATTTTTGGATATGTTATTACATCTAGATGGTTTAGGTTCTACATCACTCTCCTTCCAGCTAGTGTCACCCCTACACTCCTCATTACTACAGAGGTTTGGGACCTTAGGTGGTGTGGGTGATGCAGTATTAGTTGTTGATATGATGGTGCAATGTGCTGATGATCCTCCTACTCCTTAGACTCAGGTACATACAAAATTTTCTTTTCTTTTTTATTAGGAGTTTTAGTGAACAATTAATTGTAGGTCACACATGTATTGATGTTTGTTCAATGTATAATATTTTGTAGGCACAGTTAGTAGAGAATGTTACCTCTAGTGTAGGCTCAGAGCATCTTCCACATGATGTGACACCTACTAGTGGCCAAGTGAGTTTTAGATATATGTATGTTTAAGCATGCATATGTACACATGTATTTATATATTTCAAGTACTTTACATAATATATCTACTATGTACATGTATATAACCAACTGTTGTACACTAAATTTGTAGGGGTCAGTCACTGCTTTATAGCCATATGATATTTTTCATATGAGCGATTCAATAGATGTGACGCCTAGTAGTGGTCAGGTAAGTTTTAAAAATATGTAAGTTTAAACATGCATTTATAATATTTTAATTATTTTAGATTATTATCATATATATATGTATGCATTTATATTCATAGGGATCAGTTGATGTCTCACAGTCAGAGGATGCTCATGGCAGTCGCTCAGAGGGTCACCCAATTCACATGCACCTAGATGACTCCCTAGTTTAGGACATGTTGAACATATATTTTATTTGATTAGAGACATGGTTTTATTTGATTAGATGATATGATTTTACTTGATTAGATGATATGATTTTATTTGATTAGATGATATGATTTTATTTTATTTGAATAGATGGTTTTATTTGATGATATATAATTTAATTACATGGTTTTATTTGATTAGATTATACGATTTCTTTAGATGATATGATTAGATGATATGATGAATATTAACTATTCTAACTAATTCTAGAACTAACACATGTCATACGTAATATAACTAATTTCATCATTTTTTAGTGTCTTAAGGGGATCTATTATTAATATCATAAAAGAAAACTAGTTAATACATGTAACGAGTGAATAATAACTATTCTAACTAATTCTAGAACTAACACATGTCATACATAATATAGCTAATTTCATCAAAGCATACATAAAATCTTTAACTAATATGAAATCTATAAAAATCATTGAATAATCAAAGTATACGTATAAAATTATATATATTAAAATCATTGAACCATCAAATAGGTTCATCATATATCAACAAATTATAGTCCATCATATGTTTAAATATATAAACAAAGTATAATGAAATTTAATCCAGAGATATCAAGTAGGTCCTAACACAAGAAATAAGTATACATATTATACTTTTTAGACCAACTCAAGTGGTTTAGACCTTTCATGGAGAACCTGTAATATTCTCTCATGATCCTAACTATCCAGTCTCCACTTATGATGTCCACGTTGAGATTTAATTGTATGAAGACAAATGGATGTGGCAACTACTAGGTGACTATATTGAAACACCTTATTGTCTATTTTGTAATCAACAAATTGAATACCATTTTGAATTACTTTGATTTTCTTGAAATATGTTCCCTGTAAAACAATTGAACCTCTAGGTCACAAATTTTAACAATATATAATTTTAAACAAACTCAAATTGAAATTTGTTAAAAGGTTGAAATTTAAAATTTATATATTGATGTAAACCATATAAAAACCTATGGGGAACAACATTCCATCGCTTTCTTCAGGTTCAAGTAACTTCATCCTCTCTACAGTACAACATAGTAAATAATAACCAACTCCTACATTTCCACGCTCAGTAATCACTACAAAGACATCTCCTGCATAGTAAATTTATATATGTACGTGTGTGAGATCTTAAAATAAATACTTAGTTCAACCTATAGATCTATCTATACATGCAACTCAATGTACCATATAATGTGAAATATATATACTTACCAATTTTGACCAATCTTGAGATATGATCATAATCAGTAGAAATCAAAGGAACATCATCAAAGTTTTCATCTTCATCTCTATCAAATGTATCAGTAACAACTAGTGGCACTAGATTCCACTTGTCTACATATCCATGATCTTGATTGATACATTCGTCATAATTATTAGCAATGCAGTGACAACAAAAGCATGAGTAGTCCCTAGTGTTCAACATCCAATTGCGACAATTCATACTCATAACTGAATGCAAAGATCACATCTTTTCTATCCTATTGAAACCATGCATAATTTTTCTATCCACACCTAAAAAAATGCATATATAATACATTCTATATAAATATAATTTGAATAAAAAATATCATAAAAATTTGAAACACTTTCAAATAATTTAAAAATGTGTGCATACCTTTTATCTCCCAAAATTTTCTATATGGCATCACCTGAGTCAATCCTAATGATGTGTCATTCTTATTTGGTGCAAAATGTGTCTTGCACCATTCAACCACATCATGTGCATTTTTTATATGCACTCCCTTATAATTCATTTGATGCAAGCTCTGACACCATCATGTTCACCTTTTCCATGTCCACTCTCAAAGAAACTCTAGACATGTGGTATGTTTTCATTACGATGATATCCACATAGTGCATAAAATAGTCTTGATGATTTGAATTGTGCAGCACATCCATCTGACCAAACATAATGTTTATCAATTTTTATACCTCTTTCTTTCAAACTTGCAAAAAACATCTTGAAGTAGTGTTCCACATAATGAATGTCATGCTCTCTATGATCACTTCTATAAAAATGACATTCCTTCTTGATGACCCATGCTTCAAATGTGCTCTAAATACCATCCAAATCTAATTGTGTGTGTCGATAATGCACATGTACCATAATAGTAATTTTCTCAGAAAAATAGTACTCTGACTAAATTGTCTTTTGATGAACAAAAGAATAATTTTCTGCAAAATCAACAACTGATACAATAGTTCTATGTGGTAAATTGTCTCTCAGTGTTTGAAATTGTTGTGCTTGCCACTTTGCGAAAAAAGCATGATGAATGTAGGGTTGGATAAATTTTTTAAATTTTTCCATAAATACTCCAACATTTATCTCCTCTTCAACATATTCTAACCTTTTGGATTCTTTCCCAAATTTTGTTTCATTCTTTACATATTTGTAACTCTTGCAATTTACCATCTTTGTTACATCAATATTTTCATTTTTCAAAGGAAAAAGAGATAAATCGGCACATGTTTGGCATATTCCTTTTATGCAATTTATTTGTCCAGCTACATCATCTTATTTGTCACATAAAATGGATGAGATGAACTCACTTCGTCTAGTAGGAGGAGCCTTTTCAAAACCATAAGTGTCTTCTACAAACTTTTCAAAAACCTGATAGTGGAGATTAGATTCAATATGATAACAACAACAAGTTTCAAACACTTTGTTTGTCCTGATATAATATGGCTTCTATCTTTCAAACAATTTTTGTCCAATCTTTATATTAGGATTTGAACTACAAAATGAGACATACATTTCATGTTGTGTTTTGTCCAACCAATGTTTCGTATGATATTCATATTGATTAGCTGAAATTCTATGTCTGATAATATCTCTAGTGTTTGATGAAGGTCGTGTATTATCATTCTAAAATGATGTGACCAAATTTTTTGTTCCTTCATCAATCCTATCAAAATGAGGAGCTCTACACATGATTGCCCAATTGCCTTCCAAGGTGCTATCATCCAAAAGTATTCTCCATTAACATATCATGATATTGTTTTCCTATTCAAACCAAAGTGAGATGAAACTAAAGATATCTATCTTTTTCATCCCATAGTGTTACCTAAAATGGATGTCAACATAACTTTTCTTGTAATGGACTTATCTATAGTTCGAGATCGCTTCCCTAGTTGGCTCAAACCTTTCTTAAGATTTTCAATCATATCAGTTTGCATGTCAACAAATTTTCTCTTCTTTGATGATGTGTCTATAGCCAATAATTTTAATGCCCCTTCCAACTTCTTGTTTATAAGTATAAGTGAAAGCAATTGAGCTTGTTCAAGTATTTCAAAATTATCAAATTTACTCAATATTTCTCTTGCTATCATTTTCATTGATCTCTTCTAAGGAAGACTTAAGCGTTGAACATTAGCAAGTGATCTCAAATTGTCCACATCCATTTTAAGTAAATGATCTAAGTTTCTATAATTAATATTTTTCTTTATAGTTTAAGCTAAATTTAAAATTTCATCCATACCAGTAGGAGCACGTGATGTTGACCCTTCTCCAACATTAATTGTTTGAGCTTTTGTAGGGAGTAATCCTGACCCTTCTTCAATGTGCAATTATTCAACTTGACTTGACCCTCCTACTTCAGCTTGTCTTTTAGCTTCTTCAGCTTATGATAATATGTCAATGCAGCTTCACAATTTCTTTGTTCAGTACGAGGTGACCTTTTTCTAGAAGATTTACTTTTGCTTCCCTTCTTGTTCCCCATTTCTTCGAGCTCAAAAAATGTCTTCCACAAGATCATCAACAAAAATTATGCCTTTGAAAAAATAGAAATATCAATCCTGCTTCAAAAAGTGTCTTCAATAATAGAAAATGTGAATTTATTAATTGCAATTCGATATAAAAAAAACAAAATGTTTTACTTTTATACCATTGTAAATTTTATTTATAAAATCATTTTACATGCCGACTTTGCTTGAAGTGTATAGCTTTGTGTGAAGTACCCAAGATAAAATTCTGACATGCTTGGATTTTCACTTGAGAGGCTTCATGCGAGGGGTCTTCACATGAAGCCCCTCAAGTGTCTTCATGTGAAGGGGGTCTTCGCACGAAGACCCCCCAAAATTGAAATTTTGCTTTTAGGAAACAACAAATCTTCAGAAAAATGGTCTTCTGGGTCTGAAACAAGGACTAAACAAGATGATTTTTTCAAACAGACAATGTCAAATGATGCTATTTGTAACAAGCTTTCTAATGAATATATTTTTAATACATATTGAGTTCATTATCACTTTTAAATGTTACTTTAACTAAACATAGGTTGTTTGGTCCTTCAACAACCTGTCTCTTCAAGACTTCGAGAAAAATAGTAAATGATAAAAAAAATTAAAAAAAAAATATGTAGGAAAAGCATATTTGTGTTGCCTTTCTATGAAAAAAAGAAAAAATGAATTTTGATAGACAGAGATCAAATTAGAGCGATCCAAGTGACCTTATGTCTAAATTATAGTTACAGTCACTTTAAAACTTAATAAACTATGAAATATTGATCCAAAATGAATAAAACCAATTGCATCTATTAGATATTGAAGTTAAAAATATAATCTTGAAAGAATTACATCATTATCGTATTTTAAAAAAGGTTATGCTGATCCAAGTGATAGTAACTCCTTAAAAACATAGTTTTTCATGCAAACCACTTTTAGGAGAAGGAAAAATGAATTTAAATGATTTTTTTAAATATATATATATATATATATAGAAACTAGAAAGAAAATTATAAAAGACTCTAGTTTACATCATCTTCAAATTCCTAATAGTTTTGCGGCAACAGATGTTCGAAAGTGAAGTTTTTTCTCAGAATGTTGAACTCTGTGTCAAAGTTGGCCAAAAAGTGGGACTCACTATTGTGGGACCACCCTTATGAATAGTCGATAATGGTAGAAATTTATTAATTTGGAAGCTATACATTCCTCTTGTTATTGAAAGAAATGAAGTTTGCTCGTGGTGTAATATTTTTGATACAAAAATTATCTGAGAATCTATAAATTTTGGTTCCTTATTTTAATTTACAATTTGTCGAAAGCTTAAAATTACTTGTTTATAGCTAGGCATCATCCTAAGATTTTTTTTTATAGATTATCATTCATTTATTTTCTCAATGTTGTAATATTCAAAAGGGCACAACTGTCTAGAGTAAATATTTCCAGTATGCATGATTAGATTTGGGATTGTTCTTGGCAGTGGTTGAAAGCCGAGATGCACACATCTATTCTTCTACTTGAATGAAATAGGACAAATTACTGACCACCTATGCACACCTAAATTGATTGTGGATCAAGTGACACATTGGGCTGAGAGAAATATGACAAACCTTTCAACATGTGAGACTGAATCATGTTGCATTGGAGTAATTTGAAATGGCATTGATTATGTCATACATGAGAGCTCTGAGAAGAATTATAATGCAATTATTTTTGGTGGACCTTTTGATGAACCATTGTGGAGGTGGTCCATTTTTTCTATGGAATTGGACATATGTTGAATGATCTCACTTCAACATGTTGGTTCACTTACCTTTTGATGTTTTTGACAGAAATTGGCTTGACTCCAAGGTGAGTTTCTTTGTGTTTCATCTAACTGATAACGTGGCTTATCCATGAAATTGTAAGGTATTCTCTTTTATTTTTAAGTATATATTCACTCATAAATGTTACTTGCAAGTGATATGCCAATTATTCTCTCTATTGTTTGCTAGATCTAAAATTATCAAGACTTGCAATCCTAATAGGACAATGAGATTAAAATATAACACAAGGGCATTGACTCTCAACTTTTGAAATAAAACCTAGTTTACTAACATTTATTAGAAGAAAAGTTTTCTTATCTAGACAATTTTGAGGGCATAGGGCACTCTTACTTAGCCAATTAGTTCAAAAAATTGTCAACAGTATATGTTGCTTCTATTGGAAAACTTGTCTCCTAAGTCACAAAGTTCGAATTCGAGTTCGGCAACAATAAAATTGACATGAAGTTTGGCAAGGGTAAGAAATTTTTTTTAAAAAATGACATTAAATTTTCCTTATATAAATATGTTAAATTTAAAATTAAAAAATATTATATTAGACATAATATATTGGTACACTTTAATTTAACTATTTAGTTTTTAGTACATTTGTTAAATATTTATCAACAATTAGTTTAGAAGTCCAGATTTAATATTTTAAAATATGGCAATTTAATTTATTAAATATTAATATTAAAAATAGAACTAATACATCATTACCTTTTCTAGATAAAAATAGAATTAATACATCATTAGAACTAATACATCATTCCCTTTGCTAGATAAAAATAGAACTAATTTATTAAATATTTGTCCTTGAATAGTATCAAACTTCTCATTTGCCAAAATCATATGCTTCACAATAGCATTCTCCAGATTAAGTCTGTCTAAATAATCATAAAGATTATAGTATTTGTTCATTCGTGTAAAGTCTCCATCTTCAATAATCTGCTGATCAAGCTTTTCAACTTTGGGTTTCCAAGCTTTCTTCTTGATAGTAGTAACATCATCTTTTATTTTTACAACTTTTCAAGGAATAGGTGGTACAACAGTTTTCTGCCTCTTACCAGGTCTAGTAGCACTTTCTTTCATTCTCTTGCTAGGTGTAGAGGAAGTGGATCTAGTAGGTCTACTTGCTACTTGTTCTTTTTTTGGTTCCTCAACTTTTACCTTCACAAGTGGTTCTTTCTATTATACTGCAATTGGTGGGGTAGACAAAACTTCTTTCTATTCACTCATTCTGATTGCTGCTGCTGTGTAATCTTTCAATATTTTCTTAATAGTGTTGTCAAATCTCTTCTTAGACTGCTTCTCTTCAATTATGGCTTTTATAGAGTTGAAGTTCTCTTCAAAAGTTCCAAATCTTTTGCACTGAGTGTCTAACTTGCACTTAAGTAACCTACCAACATATTCTTCTATTTCTATCTTAGATATCTCATAGCCAAGAGGGTCTATGAACTCAATTCTAGGCTTCACTGCTTCAATATAGGTAAAGTTAGTGTCAACCATAAAATATATATCATCTTTATACTTCTCCACAAGAGACTGTGGAATCCTTGATCTACTAGTTACCATGTTCTGAAATGTCTTCATCACTAACATAGCACTCTCATTTACTTTGTCAATAACATGCTTGATATATACTTTATTGATTCTTTCCATATTAGATTGACCATCATTCCAATCATTTGCAATGGTGTACGGAAATCTTCTCAATAAGTGGAAAAACATATATGTGATTAGGGATGAAAATCTAAATTGTGCATACTTAGTTTTCTTAATCTTCTCCAAGTTTTCAAACAATTGTATTCTCATAATTTCACACATATCAACTGGTACCTTATCAACACACATTAAATAGGCAATATGTACCATTCCAGCTGCCATGTCATCTTCTCTAGAATTTGCACAAAACTTAGTGGTTAGGATCTTGCATAGGTATCTCACATCATCTTGTTTGATCTTGCTAATCACAATTCCTCTACCATTGTAAGTTGATTATGTATTTTCCATGGCTATTTTCCTCATGTTTTTCTCATTTAAAGGAATAGCACCAACTTTAGATAGTCCAGTGACTTCATGAATCAAGTCAGCTGTAATGTCTATCACTTTATCCTCTAGCCAAAACTTTCCATTGTGAATTCTGCTCAAAATAATCTTAGTGCATTCTTCATTGTCAAATTCATATTGCAATGCATACTTAATAATCTCATTGTCTCTCAAATGATCATATCCTTGTTTCAATGACATATCCTATTTGTAAATCTTCTGATATTCATTGGTAAAATCACTATCACTGAGAGTTTCTAACTTGCATCCAAGATAACTTCTCACATTCTCCAAATGCAAAACTCTGTCTAGTACAGATGATAATGCTAACCTAGGGTCTTCTTCCAAGGGTTCTACTGATTCCTTCTTCATTCTAGGTCTATTTTTGTCTCTAAAATTATGAATTAAATCTACATCCATGATTGCTTCTAGTTCTTTATACCGATTCAAAGATCTACCGAGATAAATACCTCAAATTTGTGATTTTAGGGCTTTCATAGATTCGATGCTCAAATCCTTCACCAAATCACTACAAAATGCTTCCAATCTCTATTCTTTACTCTCCTAAATGCTTCAATTTTCTTTAATGATCAAATAACATTGATTGTAACCTTTTATTACTTCAATCTCACTTAGGTCTGACATCGCATTCAATTCTTTTGCCGCTTCTTTGGAAAAAGTTGTTTCCCTTAACCTACAAAACTTAAAACTTCTTGCGATCTTGCAAAACATAATATTTTCTTTTGTGCTCTTAACCATAGTATTAGTACATTATAAACTACCTTACATTAACTGGGCAAGACTTAATTCATCATAAATCTACTTCTACACTAATTTTAAGTTCCTAATCTACTACAATTTCCATAAATCAAGTGCTTTGAGTTAGGTCAGGTAGGGATTCATTCTTACCATTTGATACTTCACCTTTCTAATTACCTTCAATGTTGAATATGTCTCCTTGATCTGTTCCTTTAACAAACTTCACTTCATCTGCATTACTACAACAACCTTTCTGTCTTTTACTTGTATCTTCATTCCTTCTTGCATAATTTCTAGGGTTAGGGTTAGGATGATAAAATTCATTGTTCATTCTACAAAATCTTTCTCTATGTCCAATCTTGTTACATATCTGACAAACAATTCCGTTATTCCCATATCTTTGTCTAGGTGGATTGATTTGTGATCTGCAGTTTCTAGCAATGTGTCCAAGCTTGTTGCATCTATAACATACTACTCCATTTCTTCTGTTCATATCTTCAGTAGGTTTCTTATCTACATTGTTAGTATTCCTAAACATTCTACTATTATTTTTATTCTCAACAAATTTAGGTTTCCTACATTCAATAGCTCTATGTCCAAAACCATGACAATTATAACAATAACCATTAAGAGGTTTAAATTGCTTACCTGTGTAATCTTTCTTCATATGACCAATAGTATTATAACCAAAACATCTACCTTTAAATTCTCTTTTCATACCTTTGGGTGATTCCTCTTTCTTCGGTGATTCTTCTCCTTTAGGTGTATCTTTAGATTCATTAGTCTTCTTTTCATCTATGCTTTCAAATACTTTCAGATCTGGTTCCTTGTTCTCATCATTTGTTCTAAATATATTAAATCCAAGTCTAGTCTTATCATAGGATGGTTTCCCAAAAGAAACTTGTTCATCGATCTTCTCACTATTTTATTATAGCCTTTCAAGTTGTTATTTGGATTGAGTCAATTCACCTTTCACAATCTTATTGTATTTCTCAAATTCTGCATGCTACAAATTTACTTTCTCAAATTTAGATGCTACATTGCCAAGTTAAGATTTTAGTTCTTCATTTTCAATCTTTAACTTTTCATTCTCAGATCTTAGATTTTCTTCATTCTTGCTATTTCCATCTTTCAAACTTAGTTTTAGTTTTTCTATCTTTAGTTCATGCTTAAGGATCACATTTTCTTTTTCTAAATTGTCATCACAATCTTCAATAAGAATTTCAGATTCCTTTTTAGATTTCAGATCTTCCAAATTCTTTTTCAGTTTCTCAATGAGGTTCTTTGAATCATCATATTTTCCTTTCAAAGTGTCTCTTTCACCAATAAGCATATCAATATGCTCAATAGCTTCTTCAAGATTCTTTTTTAGTTGATCCATATCCATAGAGATCTTACTCAAGCTACTGGGCTTTCCATGAATGATTATTTTTTGAGTAACTAAGCTCTGATACCAATTGTTAGAAATAGGGAATACTGAGAGGGGGGGTGAATCAGTATTCCAAAAACTTTATCTTTTTCCCAATTATGGATATAACAGATTATATTTACACATGCATAACATAAGAAGCTAAACAACATGCATAGAAATAAAACTAAAGAACTCATAACACATGATATGTTCTCGAGGAGACCCTAGCCAAGGGAAAAACCAGGTGTGGATGGTACCCACAAAGATCCACTAATCAAAAGTATCTTGTTAAGGATATTGACCCTGTTAGGAGTCTACTACAAGCATATAGTGTATTAGTCCTAATTAAGGGACTATAGGGCTTGTTAGAAGCCTCGACCCTGTTAGGAGTTGTCAATACAAAATCTGATTACTAGATGAGCCCACTGTCCAAACAAGTAATGTACAATGTATACTAATTACAAAAATGGATTAAGGTACATAACCTTATGCTACTTTCATCAATATCTTTTCACTGCTCTTACATTTGCATCATATCACTTTATCATATCATTACAACGTGACCACATCTTCTTCCTTTTTTACAATTTACAATTACATATATACTAGTTATTAAGGCTAATAACTTTACATGGTTGTCTTCCATATATCTTTATCTAAGAGTTAACATCTAGGATGTCATCCCTTTATATTGTTAAGTCATTATTTTAATAAATAAAATAATCCCTAAACTCTTTACCAATTTTGTCTTCAAAACTGTCCTATCGAGTTAACACTGTCTTTGGTAATGTTGGAGCTTTTCCTTGCAGGACCAAACTTGAATAAATGTATGGGCTTGATTCTTAGATCTTTCACTCAAGTTTGACAAGAAAGAGTCCAATTGATGAGGATTGAAAGGAATCCTCCTTCTTCTTTATGCTCCACATCACTCAGGCAGGTATTGCCTTATTTGCACACTCAAGACACCTCATGACAAACAATAGGCTTGTAGATATATTATTGTGGAATAGTTTCCAGACCCCTATGGGTATCCAATACCCCAATGAAACCAAATCTTATGCAATAGCCCTATTTTCATAGACTGAGTCTAAAAACTAGAAAGGACCTCCTACTACTACTACCAACATGAAAGGGAAAGGTATTTGATTTGAATGATTGATGTTGGGCTGAATGGACCCTTGAAATACCCTTAGTCTCTCATAGACTAGTACCTTATCTAATAGGAAATAGAGTCAAATACCTAACTACAATAGAGAGCTATGAAACAAAAAGACAATACATTCTCATATCTTGATGCCTTACATAAGACATACACCATTGATCAGATCATGCATTACCAATCCACCTGTGTACCCAGATATGCTATTACCTATTCAAAGGATTTTAACCCTTCCCTTAGAGGAGACCTATAAACAAGTGATACATTAATCAGAATCCACTGAAAGACAAGCCTGAAATACCCTTGATATCCCAGCTCATACACATTTGAAAACTAGTCCTTGACCTAGTTGCTTCTGCAAAAACAACTCTACTACAGACACTCACTAGAAATGCAAGTACAAAGACTACAACACCCTTGATGCTATAATCAATAAATATAAAACCCAAATGGAGACAATCTGATAAAAACATAAATATATTGAAATATCATACATAAACATCTGTTACAACATGTACTCTATTCCCATAGCCAAAAAGGAAAGAGGGAACCCTATATGCAAAGAAGAAGGAATTATTTATAGGGCAGAACATTCATGGAACTAGCTCTGGAACCAGAAACTTAGGACCAAAAATTATGAACCCTCCTAAATGATCTTGAAAATCCTTTTATAGGAACAAGGATTGCAACAAGCAAAGGATCATTTAGGGAAAAATTAGGTCTGCAACAACCAGTACAATGAGAAATAAAGAATGCAGATGGACCTTGAAAGCCTGGAAAATTAGATCGAATAAGATGTACAAATGCATTGGTTTCATTCAAGGCCTACTGCAGATACAAATTGAACTGATTTCTTGTTGCAAGAAACAAAAATTAAATGCCAAAGTTGGCCTACAGAAAAACCTGCGTGTACTAGTCATGGAAATCTCTGACAAACATCAAACCCTAGACACCTGTAGTCAAATATTAGTCCTTTACATTTAAAATGGCAAGGCACCCCAGGGAGGAAAAATAAGGTGAAGATAGAAACCTAGATCCTCTACATTATTCTCCAACTACAAATGTCCTAGAAAAATTAATTCTGAACAATCCATTTTGTCTCATACGGCTCACCGTTTCAAACCCTAGCAAAAACCCTACAGAAAGATTTGAATTTGAATAAAAATAGCGATAGGATCAAATTTAAAACATGATCATTGATCTTATCTTTTCCTAATAGATCAGGCTATTCTCATCATTCTTTACAATAAACATGAACCCTTTGAAAAGTTTCTGGCCATGTTAGTAGTCTTTTAGCGAATAAAAATCATGCACGTCAACAATATTTGGTAGTCTAGACCCACTTATCTCGGCATGCTTTTAACCTTTAGCCATTCAGTGAATACATGATTGAAGGCATTCTCCAAGTCATGAAACCCTTTGCCTTAACCGTGGTCTAGTCTAGCGATTCAACAAACAAAGCATTCGCTAAGTCTCTTAATACTTCCTTGACCCCTGGTTACATTCTGAGAATACGTGAAACCCTCAGTCACCAGATTACTGAGTCACTTTCTAACCCTAGGCCTACTAAAAAATTCCACCTCAGCCCCTTCTGGCATCATGCCCACCTGGATGGTCCTTCAGCTAATAGAAATCAGGCATGTCAACAGAAAATGACATGCAGACCCACCAAATATAAGCCTTTGAAATCAAATAGTTGTCTTAAGTTCGCATAGCCCAAAAAGATTCCATGTGAAGATAAGACAACCATAGATCTTGTTATACACTAGCAAACCTCTAGACTCCTCTGACAATAGCCCCACTAACAAGTTCCACATCATTAAACCTATGGCCAATCATAGATGAACAACTCAAAAACTCCTGGCAAATGGTTCCATTGACAAAACCAATAAAGAGGTGCCATGTTGAAAAACCTATCAGTGGTCCCACATACTATCGACCTGAATGCCTAGAAGATTAGATGGTTGTCTTATGATCTCATAGGCCTTTAAGATTCCATGAGATCATATGCCAGCCATTGATCTTGAATCTTACACCAATGTCATTAAAACTTAACCCCACCCTACTGTATCAGCCACTTCATCAAATCACAAATTTCCACGTTGCAATATCTGGCAAGCAAACATACAACTTTTTCTTTTGTGCATAGGTCCTTCTGACAACTTCCACCTCACATTCCAACTTGACCAACTAGAGACTGCCATTTGTGTACATGTAGCAGTGGATCGGCCTAATTTTGAAATGTTGTAGCCTTGGAAGAATCAACGGTCAGCGTATGATCTCATAGGGGAAGAATATTCCATGAGATCATACACCAGCCATTAAATTAAAAGGGGACTAAAATGCCAGGCTCCACTGACAGCATTTCCAACTCACTTTTCTCGACCAACAACCAGCTGCCACCTTAGCAACTATCTAACAATGGGTCCACATGTATTCTCTTATGAAGAAGGCCCAACATTACATGATTTGGAAACTAAAGGAAGAGGATAAGCAACTCACCAGTTCACTAAATGTTAACTAGAAACCACTGGGAAATGAGAGATTACGTGAACACTCAGTCGCGTATTCACTAAATAAAAAGATGTGACCGCTAGGGATTAAGAAAACAAGTGACTAACTGAGAGGATAAAATGCGAACATGCATTAAAAAAGACTTAAGTGGCTGAAAAAGGTAATGAGGAAATAGAACTCAGCCAGGGTAAACTAGGGTTTTTACACTCAATGGTTAGAAATATGAATAATGAACCTAGGGTTTTGGCCAGAGACTTAGAAAATTTTGTAGAGACCAATGGAGAAAGTGATATAGCCATGAAATTTTTTGTAGGTGCTAATAGTGGCTCTATCTGGGGATGTGTGCCTCTTGTAGGCACAACAAGAATTCAAGATTTCTAGAAGAGTGGACCACCTACTGGACAAAACATAGGGACCTTAAAAACTGGCAACCGAACTAGGGAAACAAGAAGGGAAAAACTATAGGAAAGGGAAAACAACTATACAAGGATTTACAATATTTACAAAAGGCTCAGGGCCCCAAAACTTCTGATTAGTTTTTACCTCTATCAAAGAAATAATTTTCATCCCCATTTAGGAGAGGAAAACTTAAAACACATCTCTCATCCATCCTGCCAAAAACATTGTAATCCACATTCAGCATATTATATAAAAAATGATCATCGTACTCACCATGACTCAGCAAGATAAAGTCACCAAACCACCATGAATATTGATCACTTTGTGACATCAAAATGTCACACTCTTCACTTTCACTATCATGCTGAAAAAAGAAACACTCCTTCTCAATCTCATGGATGGACACATCAGCATGATGATCATTAGTTTGCAATGAAGAATAAACCCTTTCTATCTCTTTGCTTTGCAAACTAATATAGCACTTCTCAAGAAAAAAATCTGATTGCATGAAACTAGAAACAACTTGCTGATCAAAAATCACATCAGCATCTTCTAGAAGGGAACAAGCACTATCAGTTAATGACTCATTAGTCATTTTTAAGTCTGAGAAAACACGTTTAGACTTACCACATTCTCCAACATCAAAATATAAACAAGAACCACAGACATTAGGCTCTTGAAAAATTGAATCTACACTAGTACACATATCATCATACTCATCAAACATAATATTATCAAAATCATTATAATGATGTGCACTATCCACTTGCATATCAAAAATGGGAGAAATGACCTCAATAGAAGTTTCACACATCATGCCATCACTTGTTTTCTCTTCATCAAAATAATATCTACCAGGCATGGGATCTTGGAAACATACTTGGGAGTGCATCTCTGAAATTCTACATCCAAGAGCTCTAAAATTTGCTCACTACTTAGTAAGCATTGAACTTCACATTCTATCTCATTGGTCTCACTCTAAATACTACAAACATCTTCCTCATTTGAGATAGGGGCTGAAATCTCTTGTGTCACAATATCTTGTGCAAAGTCATCACTATAGGAACTTTCACTATAGGAACTTACATCTATTACAGATTCATCTTCTGTCTCTTGATAACCACAAGTTCCATCCTCAACATTAGCATCATAAGATTCATCATCCACAAATGAAGCCATCCATCCTTTCACCTTTTCTAATGCTTCATTTCTAAAGGATGCAGACCAACTGACTAACTTAGGCATACCAAGTTCTAAAAACATTTTAGCATATTGAAAATCTTGAAACTCAATGCCCACAAGAAGCTCATCACAAGCTAAAAGAAACTTTTTATAATATAAATGGGATGACTCATTTTTTCTTTCTCCTATTGTACATCTTAAAATATCTATGCAAGCCTGCTGGATTTTTTGACTCATCAAATAAATACTTTTTTCTCTATTAACATTTCTAAAATATGACAGAGAACTTTCAGATCTAGAAACATCATCTTAATTCATCAAGGCTGGAAATTCCATTTTAATATACTGAAAAACAACACAACTTGTTCTCATAAAAATACTTTTATCCAGATTAATGCAATCACTAACTTCATTACACCTCAACATATTTCTGATACTCATTACAACAACTAAAACTTCGTTCCAGAAATATGGGCAAAATTTCAAAATTAATTTCCCTTTTTCAATGATGATTTGTTCACCTAATTAGGGACTGTTCTTTCTTGATAAAAGGATTACCTGGAGATGCTGTGAATGCTACAAAATATTGATCTGAATTCTCCTCCAAATCACCTTTCAAACTTTGGTAGATTCACCACCTCTTTGCAGAGGACAAACTTGAATTAGTTGAGAACCTTTTCCAAATTTGAACCTTGTTCAAAACCCATAATCACAACATAATCTCACAGGATAACTACTTGTTAGGACTGGTAATATATCACATTTTGTTACAAACATTGATCAAATAGAGACTCAGAGTCACCACTCAACACTTAGTGAGAAAATTTTAGCAAATGCTTTTTTGTTTATTTGACTCTATGATCTTTAACCAAGACTCTGGGATGATCCAGCCAAGCAAGGAGGCTTGCTATCTTTTATTTCTTCCCCAGCAGAGTCACCAATTTGTTGGAGCTTCTCCTTGTAGGACCAAAATTGAATAAATGTATGGGCTTGATTCTCAGATCTTTCACTCAAGTTTGACAAGAAAGAGTCCAATTGATGAGGATTGAAAGGAATCCTCCTTCTTTGAGCTCCACATCACTTAGGCGGGTATTGCCTTATTTGCAAACTCAAGACACCTCATGAAAAACAATAGACTTGTAGATATATTATTTTGGAATAGTTTCCAGACCCCTATGGATATCCAATACCCCAATGAAACCAAATATTATGCAATATCCCTATTTGCATAGACTGAGTCTAAAAACTAGAAAGGACCTCCTACTACTACTACCAACATGAAAGGGAAAGGTATTTGATTTGAATGATTGATGTTGGGCTGAATGGACCCTTGAAATTGTTAGGAATAAATTCTTGATGATTGGTAGTCATTCTGTAGCAGTGGTTGTTGCATTCATGACTATGATTGTCATTGATGTCAACACAGTGATATTCTTGAGTTTAACAGAGTAGCAGACATAGTTTTGTTTTGTGCACATGGGATATTGCATTTGGGATTATACATAATTAATGGTATGTTCTTTGTTGTGTTATTAACCTATGGTTAAGAGTGCAAAAAGAAATTCATTCATTCATGAAAGTTATAAGCATTTTGGTGGAAGCAGTATTCTGGCAGTGTCCCAGAGTAGCCATTTTTGGTAATCAGAGGATATCTCCTAATTGGGATGGAATCTGATTTTGTGCAGTTAAAGGAAAGTTTGAGATACATTGGTAGTGATGTCGTTCACTGCACAAAATTTGAGGTGACATGAGTGAAGAGCTATTACATTTGGAAGCTAACAGTTTTATGTAATTCTTTGTGTAGCGTGTTGAAATTATTATTTTGTAATTGCATGCCGACTCATTTGTAACTATTTGAGTGTGGTATAAAGGAAGGAATGGGATTATGAGATTGTAATAGTTGTAATATGAAATTGTGAAATTTGTGATGTGAATGTATGCATGAGGTGAAGAAAAGAGCTAATTCAGTGATGAAGGAAGACTTGTGAAGTACATAGATCTAGATTTGTGATCTTGTGTATCAGAGAGTGCAGTTTTGGTACAGTGTGAAGGAGGTAACATATTTCATATTATTCTATTGAATAATTCTAAGATCTATTGGACAGTGAGTTCAGAGATCTTTCCTTGAAGCTGTTTGGGAAGTGGGTCCTTTAGTCTTCCATAACTCTTAACTGGGTTAGAATCTTTTAATCAGCATTCAAAATCTCCTAACAGGGATTCATATGTACTAAATGTATTTCATAAGACTCCTAACAAGGTCCATCCTCTCATAATGAACTTTCATATTATTTCATCATTTTGTGGGCATCATTCCCAGTGGGGTTTACTTTTTGATCAAGAGGTTCCCTATTCAACATATCTTGTGTTATTGTATCATTGTGTATGGTTATCTTTCTATGGTTGGTTACTGCATTGATAATATGGTTTAAATCTATTGAAGTTGATATTGAATTTGATAAATGGTTTAATTATCAGATAACTGATTCACCCCCCCTCTCAGTTATCTTTGGGATCTTTAGTTTCTAACAATTGGTATCAGAGTGGTAGGTCCTTGAAAGAAAAGTTTAACAACTTAAAGAGATCTATGGAAAATTTTAGGAAAGAAAGCCCTAAGTTTGAAGGAGTAAATTTTGACAATTGGAAAGAAAAGATGAAGACACATCTATTGTGTTTAGGACCAGGTTATTGGTTGATTACAAAGAATAACATAACTATCATTGAGGAAGATAGACTTGAGACTTGTTCTAATGATGAAAGAGACACCTTTATGTGTAACATACTTGCAAGACAAGCACTTTTATCAGCACTTCCAGAGAATGAATATAGTTAGGTAAAAGGTTTAACTAGAGCTTATGATATTTAGAAAGCTTTACACTCTACTTTTGAAGGTGATGAACATGCAAAGAAAGCTAGGTTACATAATTGGATTTGTGCATTTGAAGACATAAGAATGATGGAAGATGAAGCTATTAGAAGTTATATTGGTAGGATGTCAAAAAATTTTGTAGTAATAAATTCTTGTGGAGGTGGAAAATCAGAGAATTAAGTGATATGGAAATTTTGAGAACATTGACACCAGTATTCAGACAGACTACAAAAATGATTGAACAAGTGATACCTTGTACACCAAAATTTTCAAGAGAAACTCTTCTTGGAAGATTGGAAGTCGTAGAAATGAATTTAAGATTATCAAGAGAACTATCAAGAATGGAGATAGCATTCAGTGCTCTTAGCATCAGACCTACTTTGTCAAGAAGTACAAGTGTGAGTAGAGATTATGGCAGCAGCAACATATCCATATCTGAAGAAGATAAGAAGATTGAAGAAGGTATTTCCTTTCTTGTGAAAAGAGAACCAGATGGTAGGAAAATCTTTAAATGTTGGACTTGTCAAGAATATGGTCATTATGCATCTAAGTGTCCTAAGACAGTTAAGAATTATAGAAACTATTTTAAGCATAGAAGACCTAAAGAATGTCATTATGCAAATGATGAAGAAATTGAAGAAGGAATTGAAATAAATTTGAGTGACAATGATAATAATAACCTTGATGACATAGGATTTTTAGCCATTAAAGAAGAAAATTTTGAATCTAATATTAAAGAAGAAAAAGCATTAGTTTCCCAAGTTGAAAAGAAAGCTGATTCGATTATAGACAATGGTTGTTTACATCATATGACTGGTGATAAAGGAAAGTTCATAAAGTTTAGCAATCATGATGGAGGAGTTGTTAGAGTTGGTAACAATGCACCTTGTTTGATTAAAGGAATAAGATCTATTACTCTTGATGGAAAGACTAATACTGATGATGTTTACTTTGTGGATAGATTGAAACATAATCTATTGAGTGTTGTACAGTTAGCTGATATGGGCTGTCAAGTTTTGTTTGCCGAGAAAACTTGTGTGATTAAGGATAAAGATGAAAATTTGATTGGAATAGGATCTAGAACCAGAGGTAATGTATTTCAATTGAACCCTACTGAGATGACATGTTTGATGACTAAGATTGATGACAGTTGGTTATGGCATAGAAGGTTTTGTCATATAAGCTTTGATAATATTATGAAAGTGAGTTCTAAACTTGTAGTAAGAGATTTACCTAAGATTATGAAGCCTACTAACATGATTTGCAAGGAATGTGTGATGGCTAAGTAGAAAAGGAGTTCATTTCCTTGCAAGAAGTTCACATCTACAAAGAAGTTGGAGATTATTCATATAGACTTGAGCAGTCCTACAAGGACTAGAGGATTCTATGGAGAAAGGTATTTTATGATTCTTGTTGATGATTTTACAAGAATGATGTGGATTGCATTTTTGAAAGAAAAATCTGAAGCATTTGATAAGTTTAAGGTAATTAAGAATAAAGTTGAGAATGAATCAAGAATGAGGATTAAATGTTTGAGATCAGATAGAGGAGGAGAATTTACTTCTAAAGGGTTTAACACCTTTTGTGAAGTGAATGGCATTAAGAGATAGTTTTCAGCCCCTAGAACACCTGAACAAAATGGAATTGCAGAAAGAAGGAATAGATCAATGACTGAAGCAGCAAGAGCTATGTTATTTGAGAGTGATTTGGCGAAGACATTTTGGAGAGAAGCAGTGAATAAAACAATATATACAATGAATAGAGTACAAATCAGAGCAAACATAGACAAGACACCTTATGAATTTTGGTTTGGACATGCACCCTCAGTTAAGTATTTTAGAATTTTTTGAAGCAAATGTTATATTAAGAGAGATGATGATATAGGAAAGTTTGACCCTAGAAGTGATGAAGGAATTTTTATTGGATATTCTTTGAAAAGAAAAGCTTATAGATGCTACAATAAGAGAACTAAGACTATTGTTGAAAGTGAAAATGTGAAAGTTGATGAGAAGTTTAAAATTCAGGAATGAATGCTTGATTATGAATCTAATGAAGAAACTAACCCTCAACCTAACATTGAATCTACTGAACAATTTTTTGAGATTGACAGTGAATTGTTGAATGAAAGTCATGCTAAAGAATCAAGAGAAGAATCTACAGTTGAGACAAGATCTGAGACTATGACACCTAATAGGTATATTTCAAGATATCATCTTGTTGAGCAAGTTATTGGAAGTTTGGACAGAGGAGTTATGACTAGAAAGAAGGTACATTTATGTTTGATTTCTCAAATTGAACCTAAGTCTACTAATGAAGCTTGTGAAGATGAACATTGGATTAAAGCTATGAAAGAAGAATTGGATCAGATTGAGAAGAACAAGACATGGGAATTGGTCCCTAGAACTAAAGACAAGAATATGATTGGAACTAAATGGGTATTCAGAAACAAGATGAATGAAAAAGGAGAAGTAGTAAGAAACAAAGAAAGATTGGTATGTAATGGATACTCGCAGCAAGAAGGAATTGACTATGAAGAAACCTTTGCTCCTGTGGAAAGACTTGAAGCAGTAAGAATGTTTTTGGCTTATGCATCATTTAAGAAATTCAAAGTGTATCAGATGGATGTGAAGTCAGCATTTCTGAATGGAGAATTGGAAGAAGAAGTCTACATTGAGAAACTTGAAGGTTTTCCTTTAACTCAAGAAGGAGACATGGTATGTAAACTAAAGAAAGCATTGTATGGACTAAAGCAAGCACCTAGAACATGGTATGCAAGATTGGATAAGTATTTGTTGAAATTGGGATTTACAAAAGGAACAAATTATAGTAACTTGTACAAAAAAGAAATTGAGAATGGATTGTTAGTTATGGTTATTTTTGTTGATGACATTATTTTTGGAGGAGAAGATGAAGCTAGTGAAAAATTTGTTGATGAAATGAAGACAAAATTTGAAATGAGTATGATTGGAGAAATGAAATACTTTTTGGGATTATAGATAACACAGAAAAAAGATGGTATCTTTGTAAGTCAGACAAAATACTTGAATGATTTGTTGAAAAGATTTGGTATGGAGAATTGTAAACCAGTTGGAACACCTATGGTTATAGGACATAAACTATCTAGTAAAGATGAGACACCAGTAGTTGAGCAAAAGAAATATAGATTTATGATTGGTAGATTGTAGTACTTGACACACACTAGACCTGATATAGCGCATTCAGTTGGAATAGTAGCAAGATTTCAAGATGAACCTAGAGAGTCACATTATGCAGCAGTAAAAAGGATACTGAGATATTTAAGAGGTACAATGGACTATGGATTGTGGTATGAAAATTCTCATGATTTTACCTTATGTGCATATACTGATGCTGATTGGGGAGGTAGCGTTGATGATAAGAAAAGCACCAGTGGTGGAGCCTTTTTTCTTGGAGGAAGATTAGTTTCTTGGTTGAGCAAGAAGAAGAATTGTATTTCATAGAGTACAACAAAAGTAGAGTATGTAGCAGCAGCAAACAATTGTAACTAGATAATTTGGATGAAGCAAATGTTGAAGGATATTGGAATTAAGTTTGATGAGCCTATTGTTATACATTGTGACAATACCAGTATAGTTAGTATGTCTAAGAATCTTGTATTGCATTCTAAGACTAAGCCTATCGAGATCAAGTATCATGTTGTAAGAGAGAAAGTTGCAGATAAAGAAGTCAGATTGGAGTACATTAGCACAAAGGAGCAGATAGCAGACATATTCACTAAGCCCTTGCCAAAGGATACATTTGAGTATTTAAGAGGTATGCTTGGGGTTATGCCCCAACCTACTCTTGAGTAAAGATGCAGATGGTTGCATCTGTCCAGTGGTTTATGCACTTATCTTTCTTCTAGACTGGATGTTGGTACTTCCTCTATGGGGGAGTATGTGTATCTGAGCTGAGTCATGATGACTCTTGTGAATGTATTTTCTAAATAGTGTCTTTTGACATTGAGCTATTGTTTGACATAGTGATGGAATTTTTTTCATTGATGTCAATGGGGGAGAGAATCATTAAAAACATTGAGGAACTACATTTGTTGGAAATATTGAATAGGAAAATGAAGCAAGATTTGATTGATAGAGAGCAGAAGAGCAGTTGAGTAGCAATGATTGGATTTTTGGAACAATGGATGTTTTTCATCTATGTTTCCCTCAATGAAAGTGAGGGAGAATGTTAGGAATGAATGCTTGATAATTGGTAGTCATTCTGTAGCATTGGTTGTTGCATTCATGACTATGATTGTCATTGATGTCAACACAGTGATATTCTAGAGTTTAGCAGAGTAGCAGGCATAGTTTTGTTTTGCGCACATGGGATATTGCATTTCAGATTATGAAAAATTAATGGTATGTTCTTTGTTGTGTTATTAACCTATGGTTAAGAGAACAAAAATAAATTCATTCATTCATGAAAGTTATAATCATTTTGGTGGAAGCAGTATTCTGGCAGTGTTCCTGAGTAGCGATTTTTGGTAATTGGAGGATATCTCCTAATCCGGATGGAATCTAATTTTGTGTAGTTAAAAGAAATTTTGAGACACATCGGTAGTGATGTGGTTCACTAAACAAACTTTGAGGTGACACGAGTGAAGAGTTATTACATTTGGAACCTGACAGTTGTATGTAATTCTTTGTGTAGCGTGTCGAAATTATTATTTTGTAATTGCATGCCGACTCATTTGTAACTATTTGAGTGTGGTATAAAGGAAGGAATGGGATTATGAGATTGTAATATTTTTAATATGAAATTTTGAAAGTTGTGATGTGAATGTATGCATGAGGTGAAGAAAAGAGCTAATTTAGTGATGAAGGAAGACTTGCGAAGTACACAGATTTGGATTTGCGATCTTGTGTAGCAGAGAGTGCAATTTTGGCATAGTGTGAAGGAGGTAACATATTTCATATTATTTTGTTGAATAATTATAAGATCTATTGGATAGTGAGTTTAGAGATCTTGCCTTGAAGCTGTTTGGGCAGTGGGCCCTTCAATCTTCCATAACTCTTAACCAGGTTAGAATATTTTAACAGGGATTCAAAATCTCCTAATAGGGATTCATATGTACTGAATGTATTTCATAAGACTCCTAACAGGATCCATCCTCTCACAAGGAACTTTCATATTAGTGCATCATTTTGTGGGTATCATTCCCATCGGGGTTTACTCTTTGATCAAGAGGTTCCCTAGTCAACATATCTTGTGTTATTGTGTCATTGTGTATGGTTTTCTTTAAATGGTTGGTTAATGCATTGATTATATGGTTTAAATCTATTGAAGTTGATATTGAATTTGATAAATGGTTTAATTATCAGATAACTGATTCAGCCCCCCCCCCCCCAAGTTATCTTGGGGATCTTTACTTTCTAACAGAAATACCCTTAGTCTCTCATAGACCAGTGCCTTATCCAATGGGCAATAGAGTCAAATACCTCACTATAAAAAAGAGCTATGAAACAAGAAGACAATACATTCTCATATGTTGATGCCTTACATCAAACATACACCATTGATTAGATCATGCATTACCAATCCACTTGTGTACCTAGATATGCTATTACCTATTCAAAGGATTTTAACCCTTCCCTTAGAAGAGACCTAGAAACAAGTGATACATTAATCACCATCCACTAAAAGACAAGCCTGAAATACCCTTGATACCCCAACTCATACACATTTGAAAACTAGCCCTAGACCTAGTTGCTTCTGCAAAAACAACTCTACTGCAGAGACTCACTAGAAATGCAAGTAGAAAGACTACAACACCCTTGATGCTATAATCAATAAATCTAAAACCCAAATAGAGACAATCTAATAATAGCATAAATATATTGAAATCTCATACATAAACATCTATTACAACATTTATTGTATTCCCATAGCCAAAAAGGAAAGAGGGAACCCTATATGCAGAGAAGAAGGAAGTATTTACAGGGCAGAACATTCATGGAACCAACTCTGGAACCAGAAACTTAGGACCAAAAACTATGAACCCTTCTAAATGATCTTGAAAATCCTTTTATAGGAACAAGGATTGCAACAAGAAAAGGATCATTTAGGGAAAAATTAGGTCTGCAACAACTAGTACAAGAAGAAAAAAAGAATGTAGATAGACCTTGAAACCCTAGAAAATCAGATCAAATCAGATGTAGAAATGCATTGGTTTCATTCAAGGCCTACACTAGATATAATTTCAGCTGATTTCTTGTTGTAGGAAACAAATATTAAATGCTAGAGTCGGCCTATAGAAAAACCTACATGTTCTAGTCTCTAACTAACATCAAACCCTAGTGGCTTGCAGTCAAATATCAATCCTTTACATTTAAAATGGCAAGGCACCCCAGGCAGGAAAAATCAGGTCAAGACGTCAACCCAGATACTCTACATTATTCTCCGACTACAAATGTCCTAGAAAAATTAATTCTAAACAACCCATTTTGTCTCATATGGCTCACCGTTTCAAACCCTGCAGAAAGATTTGAATTTAAATAAAAATGGCTACAGGATCAAATTTAAAACATGACCATTGATCTTATCTTTTCCTAGCAGATCAGGTGGTTCTCATCATTCCTTACAATAGTCATGAACCCTTTGAAAAGTCTCTAACCATGTCATCAGTCTTTTGGCAAATAAAAATCATGCACGTCAGCAATATCTAGTAGTCTGGACAGACTTATCTTGGCAAGCTTTTAACCTTTAGCAATTCAAAGAATATGTGATTGAAGGCATTCTCCAAGTCATGAAACCCTTTTCCTTAACTGCAGTCTAGTCTAGCGATTTAGTGAACAAAGCATTCGCTAAGTCTCTTAATACTTCCTTGACCCCTGGTTACATTCTGAGAATATGCGAAACCCTCAGTCGCTAGATCACTAAGTCACTTTTTAACCCTGGGCCTACTGACAAATTCCACCTCAGCCCCTTCTAACATCATGCCCACTTAGACGGTCCTTCAGCCAATAGAAATCAAGCATGTTAGTAGAAAATGACACATAGACCCACCAAATATAAGCCTTTGAAATTAGATGGTTGTCTTAAGTTCACATAGCCTAGAAAGATTCTATGTGAAGATAAGACAACCGTAGATCTTCTTACACACTGGGAATCCTCCAAATTCCTTTGACAACGGCCCCACTGAAAAGTTCCACATCATTAAACCCGTGGCCAATCAGAGATGAAAAACTTGAAAACACCTGGCAAACGGTCCCACTGAAAAAACCAATAAAGAGGCATCATGTTGAGATACCTGTCAGTGGTCCCACATACTGTTGACCTAAACACTTGGAAGATCAAACAGTTGTCTTATGATCTCATAGGCCTTTAAGATTCCATGAGATCATACGCCAGTCGTCGATCTTGAATCTTACGCTGATGTCATTAAAACTTGACCCCACCCTACTGTATCAGCCACTTCATCAAATCACAAACTACCACATTGCAATATCCAACAAGCAGACATACAACTTTTTCTTTCATGCACAGGTCCTTCTAACAACTTCCACCTCACATTCCAACTTGACAAAGTAGAGATCGCCATTTGTGTACACATAGCAGTGGACATGCCTACTTTTGAAATGCTATAGCCTTGGAAGAATCAACAGTCGGTGTATGATCTCATAGGGGAAGAATATTCCATGAGATCATATGCTAGCCACTAGATTAAAAGGGGACTGAAATGCCTAACTCCACTAACAGCATTTCCAACTCACTATTCTCGACCAACAACTAGCCACCACCTCAGCAACTATCTGACAACGGGTCCACATTTATTCTCTTATGAAGAAGGCCCACCATTACGTGATTCAGTGACTGAAGGAAGAGGATAAGCCACTCACTAGTTTACTAAATGTTAATCGAAAACCATTAGGAAATGAGAGATTGCACGAACACTCAGTTGCGTATTCACCGAATAAAAAGATGTGACCGCTAGGGATTAAGCAAACAAGCGATTGACCGAGAGGATAAAATGCGCACATGCATTAAAAAGGACTTAAGTGGCCGAAAAAGGTAATGAGGAAATAGAACTCAGCTGGGGTAAACTAGGGTTTTTACACTCAATGGCTAGAAATATGAATTTTGAACCTAGGGTTTAGGCCAGAGACATAGAAAATTTTGTAGAGACCAAGGGAGAAAGTGATATAGCCACGACATTTTTTGTAGGTGCTAACAGGTAAAACTATCATAACTAATTTTGTACATGCCGTACTAACTTGTGCTCTAAGATGGTTGATCAATAGACATCATAGAGTCTATGTTCAAGTGTACAAGCACTAAACTTACTCCAGTCAATGTTGCAAACATAAACTATGTCTGGGTACACTGGTGAAAACACTGTCTTACTCTTAGACAAATTTGTAATGCACTCTACTATACTTGCTCTTTAACCTGTGTGATCTTCATGTGGATCATATGTTTCCTTAATGACAACATCTATGTACTCAACTCAGCCAAATTACCAACAAGGAAGTGGAAAAACCAAAATGGGAAGACCCCAAGATATTACAATATCAGTTCCAAACACAAAAAGATCAAAAAACTTCTAGCACTCTGACCAGTAGCGAGACACAAAAAAAACACCCAGCAACATAAATCAGTCTAGCTTGTTGAGAAACTCCTTAGAGTCCACCAGTAGAGCCTAGATATTTTTGGATAGATTCCTTAAGGCTTGAAAGATCCTTGGGTGTAGAAGCCATCTTCTTTGTGCAAGATCTGGTTTTAGAACTAGGACCAAAGGTTTGCTCTTCCTATTTAGTAGTATCATTAGCAATAAAAATGGCCTTGGTGTCTGATCGATTACCTTCCAACAAAGCCTACAAAGCATTTAGAATAGTGACTACAGCTTTTATTCCCCTGTCATTGAGAGTCAGCAGCTTCCTGAGCATCATATCATTATTATTGGCTCTTTCAAGGATGGGGGTAAGCTTCTCCTCGATGATGTTATTAATCTTCTCTTCCAACAAACTAGTATACTCAAAATTCCCAATAAAAACATTTTTACCTTTACTATTGTACATGAAAGAATCATTTCTCATTTTATCCACTGCCTCATTGAGTACCTCATTCCTAGCATCCAAGGCTCTATACTTAACTTTCAGATCTTGGATTTCATGGAAGGCCCATTTATCGAGGCTGAAAGACAAGATAGCTATGTTTTTTGCCACATTCAGAATGCTCATGTTGGTAATTATTTTTGAATAGAACTCATGTTCCTCAAGAGTCATAGAATCCTCTTTATTTTGAATGTCAGTATTCTTTCCTTTTCCAATAATATCCTCACTATTCAAGTTCTCAATAGAAGTGTTTTGACAAAAATTTGCATCGCAGTTGAAAGTAGAGTCAACTATGTTGGTAATATTCTCCAGAAGGGTAGGTTCCTTAACATTATCCCACATTCCCATCTTACCAATGTCCTCATTTCCAATAATGTTCCCATCATCATCAGTTTCCCTGTTGAGATTCTCCTCTTCACAATTCCCTTATCTTTATTTTTACCATCCCTCTCCTAATAATTATTTTCTATAAACTGGTCCCGATCTTACACATTCAAAATTTCCTTAGAGATATCCTATTGGGACTCCTTTCCAACATCTCCCTTGAGCTCTTCATTGTTAATATCTTTAGTACCTTCCAGAGAGTACGGGCTCAGCACGAGTATATTATTTTCCTCTTCTTCTTTATCAACCATCAGGGTAGCTTCCTTCTCCAAAATATCCTTTTTATTGGGCTCCTCTGTATTTAGACTTTCCTCCTCAAAAATGTTTTCTTCTTCATCATCTTCATACTTCATGCCCTCCACCTCATCAAAAATAGAAAGGGGCTCCTCTTTTTTAGCAAGAGTAGCCTTTCTTTTCTTAGAAGAAGTCAGACTAGCTTTCTTTGTAGAACTGGCCTCAACAAACTTATGTTTCTTCTTACCTATCTTCTTTGGCAATACGTTAGGAATCTTGTCTCTAGCATACTCAACAATGAGAAGAATCAACCCATCAAGAAGGATGGGAGAACTAGACTTGATTTTTTTATCCATGATACTCTGGTTCAAAGAACTCAATAGGAAATAAGGGAAAGAAACCCTAGTATTACAACAAAAATGGTTCATTACAACAAAATGGAAATTATAAACCCTAGTGAATTTTCTATCTAAAGTGAAGTATTCCATAAGAACACTCAAAACATGTGCCGAAATGAGCTTGATGTTGTTAATACTAACATAATCTACACTACCCTTAACAAGCATAGCCCTCTCTTCTACACTTTTAGGAAAATCCTTATAAGCCTTATTACCAATTTTTCTATATTTGAAGTAATTCATACCATCAAGCAGGAGGCTCGTAATATCTACAATCAGGTCTAGAGTCAAAGGAAAATAATTACCCCCAATGTTTACCAGACCATTGTCCCAACCAGAGGCAACCTCCTTTGTTATGTCTTTGTCATTACCATGCAAGCACTAAAGATATTGGTCAATGTTTCCCTTGATTTTTTTCCAAAAATTTTTCTCCTGAACCTATTTACACTTTGAAGGTTCTTCTCTCTTTAGATCCCCTCCCATTTCTTCCATCATACACTTAGGCTCTAGAGAAAAAATCACATAATTATGCATCGACAGTTTGAGACCGGACTTTCTCAAAAAGGACATGCAGAGCATTGAATAAAATACCTTCATCACAAGAACCATTTTGAAAACCCATAAAGCATGTATCAAAGGAGGAGTCTTAATGATCTTGCACTCCTTTTTCCATTTCCTTTCATGAGTTCTTAAAATCTACATCATATCACTCAATATCATCATTACTTCATATGATTCCCTCCTTTTGGTTAATCTTATCAAAATAAATGAGTTTATTAATATCATCATTAATATTTCTAGTCCCAAGCCACTTGCGGGTGACATCATTTGTAACCCCAATATTTGCAAGCCTTTCTGCAACCATGTTGGTTTCATGTTAGTTATGGGTTAAGTGAAATCTTTCAAATTTTTGAGTAATATATTTTATTTTTTCTATTATATGCTCAATTATCCATGAAGGTTTACTAAGGCCTTTAATATTATTGATGATATTGAGAGAACCTACCTCTAGCCACAATTTCTTACAACCCAACTCATCAACCATCATAATAGTATTGAGATCTACCATAGCTTCCCCTCTATGATTAGATTGGACTCCCAAAAGAAAGACAATTTCCCCTACATAATTACTAGCCCAATCTCTTATAATACCACTGCCACCAGCATTGCTCGGATTTCCCTTGGCAACCATGTCAAAGTTGGCTTTGAGCCATCCTTGGGGAGGAAAGGAACATGAGGCATCATCTCTAGGCTAAGGAACTTTAGGATTAGAGTTGCTAAAATGCTAGTTTCTAATTTTCTCCATATTCTCCTGAGAGGAAATCATAGTAGGATAGTTTTTGATAATAATATTGAAGTTTTCCTCCAGTCCTTTGCATATTTGATTCCCAACTGGTGTAGGAGCACCTAAAGTAAAAGAGGAAAAAGAGGTTAAGAGTACTTATATCAAATATATTTGAGTCATTTGTGATGTATTTGAGTCCATATGTAAGGCTATGTGAAGCCATTTATATGACACTGTTAATATTGTCATGTTAAGGTCCTAGTTTGGTCAAGAAGATCAAAATATTAAAGAATGCCTAATAAAGGATAAAATTGATATAAAATGTCTATTAAGTCCATTTTAGGGTGATTCAAGTGTCCATGCAAATAATTGTTAAGTTTGGAGTTAAACTAGTAAAGTTGTCATAAAAGTTGTAATGCAAAATGCATAAAATATTGTCAAAAGATGCAAGTATGTTGTAAAAGGTTAAAACAGTGTAAGGAGATGGTTCAAAAGGTGGTTGGGAACTTATAAAACACCACACATACTATAAAAACATTTTATTGGTCGTTCCAAATGGAAAGGAGAAGACGAATATCATTTTTAATCAATTGGTGTTTTCTAAACTTGTTGTTTCAATTGGTGTTAACTATTTTTATGTAGTTTCCAGGTCTTGTACAGATATGTATGGCATATAAATATTGTAAAATATGTATTTTATTTATATTAGGATGAATAATATTTCTTTTGGTTTTGGGTTGGAGTGATTATGATCATAAATTAATAAGTTATGAGCATTTTGGTGAAAGTGGGTATTTGCAGATTTGAGATTCCTCGAATACAGTCATGTTGCAGTGTCTGGTACAGACACATTTTGGAGAATCAGGACCTATAAAAATATTAATTGGAAATATATGTGAATTAAATTTCATTCCATTTTTGTTTGATTTTTTTTTATGGAGATTTGAGAAAATTATGCATATTTGAGTAGAAACTGGTTTTTAAAAATATGCATTGGAGTTGCAGGCAGTGATTTAGGCTTGTAAAATGATATATGGATGGAAAAAATAAATGGATTACATATTTGGAAACTATAATCATTAATAGATCCTTTGGAATTATTTTGGTTTTATTTGGATTCATTTTGAGAAAGATATGGGATGCCCTAGGCAGGGTTTGGTGTTTTAATTCTGAATTATGACAGGGATATGGATTAGAATTTTCAGTTTGAAACAATAATTGTTTGAGGAATCAAATTGAGTCATAAGAATTTGTAATTTTTGAAAATGTTAGTTATTGATGTTGGATAAAAAATTTATTCTTTCCATAAGAATTGATATTGTGATTTGATGGGTCAAATGTATCAATATTTAAAGATTGTCTTGAAGACAACAATGTTATCAAATCAAGAGAAAGGTTGATGTTTTTGTTGTGGTTTACCTCATGAGATGCTGCTATATAAAGAAATTATTGAATGAATGTTGAAAGGATCATAAAGGATCCTATTGGTTTTTTGGTTTGTTAATATTTTGAGTCATTTGTATTAAAGGTGCAAAGATTGCATAAAAGTTTGCACAATGCAACTTTTCAAAAGTTGTAAAAGGCAAAAATAGAAAGTTCAATGGTCATAAGAGGAAGTTGGGTAGTTGTAACTTCCATATGAAGATGTAAAAGCTATATAATCCTCTATAATGGCCATTCATAGGATGATGTAAATCTTGAGAAGGCATTGGAAAGTATCAAAAACATTTTGGTATCATATTTGTATTGTTCAATCTATTATTTTGGGGTTATGAAAGTTTTTCCTCTTGTTTCCAGGCCTTGTACATCCATGTACAGTCTGTAAAAAAGTGTATTTTTATTATGATACAGTATTAAATTGAATAATATTTCAATTTCTTTTGATTTGAGTTGATTTCATTAAGTTTTGAGAAAGTTATGAGGGTTTTGGCGAAAACCTTTTGTAACTACCCAAAACCCTGATTCACGACGACCAGTCTTGGGAAAATTGTCATAACTTTTGTTTTAACTATTGGATCTTCCTATAACTTGGATAAAATGTTAATAGCTAGTAATTATAGAATTTGACTCGAGATATTGGTATGGTGATCAATATTTATGGAGTTATTAATTACTATTTATGACTATATTTTCGTGACCAGAATACAGTAAATTTGATAATTGGGATAATTATTGGTTTTGTTTTGCAAGAGATGGATAGATGAAAGATTTAATTGATTCATATATTATGAATTAGAGATGTATCTACACATATAATTGTTTTATATCTATGGAGAATATTTTATAATGGTATTTGATGGATGATTATGATTGGTTGTTAGTGAACATGTTATGGATGAATATGTATGCCTCTAGGAAGGTGAAGAAACTATGTTGTTGTTTGGATCTCATCATGAAATTGGGATCCTAAGATGTTGGTTATGATAGATGCTCTACATAAAATTTGTATTAGATCTCAGAATATTTTGAGCGTGTAGATGGAAGACAATCTACACCAGGCAATGTTTGGTATGTTGATTCTTGTTGGTAAGTTTCATGGTTGCAGGTGTATGTTCACTCGCTGTAGATGGGTGGACATGGAGGTCTACCAAGAGGATCATAGGAGATGATATAGGGCCAGAGAGGATGGTCCATTGTGTGTTTCCAATAGACTAGGGAGAGAGGCATGGAAGGGAATCCCAAGTGAGGGGCATAGGTTGTTGGTTGTGGAGTAGCATGGAGGAGTGAACTTGAGTTTGGAGCAGCACCTTGGTGGCAGCCATTACAAACTCCATTGGTAGGAGTCACAAAGAGATTTCTAGGAGGAAGATAGTAGCAGAATAAAGAGGATAAAATAATAATAATACAAATGGAAAGATATAATTTTCAATCCAATTTTTTGTTGCAAGTTGTCTCATCCATGTTTCCAAGGGACTTGGAAACTTTTCAAGGTCGGAAGTATGGTGCAGGAGCACCAAGCACAAAAGAATGATATGAGTATATATGAGGATAAAACTTAATTAATAAGTAAACTCAATCACATTTTTATTTTTAATGTCATTTTGAGTCAATATGAATCAATATGTAAGGCTAAAAGAGCCCATTGTAATGAGTTGTGTCATGCCCCGCAAGGGAACCGAGGAAGAGAACAAAGATTCTCTTTGTTAAAGAAAACCTAAGTAATAATTTATGAAAAATTTTGAACTTTAAAAAAGAGAATTATGTAATCAAAACTTAAACTTAGATTCCTTCCAAGGTTCCCTTTTCATTTTAAATGCATGATTCATTCAAATCCATTAAGTAAACTAACAACAAGATTTAATTCTCAAAGCAAACTGCATCATATCTTTAAGAAATACAAAATATTTTCATTTCAGCCTTCCATTTAAAAATCATCTATGAACAATGTAACTTATAAAATTTATCCAACTCATTTGATACATTAAAATATACTACATTCGGTCTTTTAATAGCTTCACTTAAACAACAATAATGAAAGCATGTTACATAATTTGGAATGTTACAAAATCCTTTTTCCTTTCCAACATACATCTTAACATAAAGTTCACATTTCCCTTGTCCCTTCTTCCTAAGTCTACGCATTCCAATTACATCATTTTGAAATACATTATTGATTACATTGCATTCAACTCCTCATAAGAGGTAACAAGATTATGCATCATGAAATATAATCACAAGGCCTTCATTCTTCAAATCTGGTACATAAGCAAGCATGAATCTTCAAGCATGTATCTGCAAAAGATACCTCGATAAAAATATTTACCACCCAACCACGTGGGTACCTATAAGGCCCACTCCCCCGTGCTAGGAGATAAACACCAAGGTCCACAAAGAAGGAATAGCTAGGCCAAACCTAGGGTTGGGTAATCTTTCCCAAAACAGCAAATGAAAAGAGAGTCAAAGTATAGATTTTTCCCAAAAGGTTCTAAGGCTTGGGTAGAAACTCTAAGCAACAACCTAAGTGAGTGTCATCGCATAGCCCTCACCCCTTGGGTTGTCCTGGTACTAGCCACTCTGGGCCCCGGCCCCCAAGTAGGCACATGCGGGATCGAATGCCTTTTGTACAGACAAGTGCCATTCGATCGTACCTACGAATAGGTACCTTCTCCCACTCCCATCCATAGCCTTTACTAGCACTAATGGCATGGGTGAAGCACATTTAATCTTTTTAATGTTTTAACCCATTCCCATCAGTTTAATTAAATTTTCACTTGTTAAATAACTCTTCAGTCAGTTATCCTGGTTCTAGCCACTTTAGGGCCCCGGCCCCGCACTGAGAGCCACTCACTAGGTGTCGTTAGGTTTTCTACCCTCAACCCATACATCACAATTACATCATACACATAGTAAAAGCATATTGCAAACACATTTGAAAACTACTGCAAGGAATTGGAAATAATAGGATAGTTATATATGTTTAGAGAAATTGAGTACGTTTAAGAATGTTTAAAATGTCTTGACTCTAAACCCTAAACTACTCCTTATAGACATTCTATCTCAATAAAGGCATCTAAATGCACTGAAAATAATCTCCACTAAACAAGGAATGAACAATCTTCAGGTTTAAACAAAATTTCTTTCTAAACCTAAAACCTGGCTAATCCTGAAAATTGACTAAGTCTGATTTAATTAAAAATCTGAAATTTAAAAGTTACAACTTAACTCCTAGGAACCTGAAACCTATTCCAATGGATTCAAAGGGTACCTAATCCCTTTATACAAGTATAACTTAAAGTATAAGAAATTAAAGTACATAAACTTATAAAGTGTGAATCCTATTTTCCTCAGTTAGCACACTACCGACCTAGCTCGGTTAACACACTACCGACCTAGCTCAGTTGACACATTACCAACCTCACTCGGTTCACACATTACCGACCTAAATCAGTTCACACATTACCGACCTAACTCGGTTAACACATTACCAACCTAACTCGGTTCACACATTACCGACCTAACTCGGTTCACACATTACCGACCTTACTCGGTTAACACATTACCGACCTAACTCGGTTAACACTGAACCGACCTAACTCGGTTAACACATTACTGACCTTACTCGGTTAACACACTGAGCTGACTGGAACTGCAGAGAACGACTGTCAACTTTGTCTTACAGGTAAAACTGGGTGTTATGGGGACTAAGGTTGCCTAATATGAGCATGACCCATTTGAGATATCCCAGTTTCCCTTCAAAAACGGCCCATCAATCCTCCCTATCTATCTAACAAATATATTCTAGATCTGGGAAAAGAAAGGTGGCACATAAATGGACATGAAATAGTAAGGTTGCAACAAGAGTTCTAAAATCTAGAAGTGTTCATAATACATCCAATGACAGTAAAATACACTACCCTACCAGATCAAAACCACTTCTACCCTTCCAGGGAGGTTTCACCACAGTGAACATACAAACATTCGTAAAATAACTTTCCACAAACACATTTCAAATACATAGAAAATAAAGCATATATATATATTTTTCAACCATAGCACAATATACAGAAACTTTTCCAGAATCTAGATTTTACATTCATTCTACAAGATAAATCTACTTCTCAGGATGGATTCCAACCTAGAGTCCTGCGAAGACCAGTTGGAGAAGAAGGAAGATCAAACCCTCTCCAATGTTTCCAACACTCCTTGAATCCCTTTTCTCGCAACCTTCCAGCCTCTACCTGTAACAATCCAAATGCCAAACTCACAGGATAAATTTTCTACCACAATAATAATAATAATAATAATCATCTTCTCCCAACTCCCTTTTACACAGGAAACCTTTCCTGTAAATAGGATGGAGGAGGTGGTTGCACAGGTAATCCAACTGGTGCAACCATCTCAACTATCCATCCGTTAAAGAGATGGTTTTGAAAATTCATTCCCGAAAAGGGATAAATAAACTATAATCTGAGTCCTTAAATTTAAGGATATTAAAATAATTATTATAATCTTAAAACAATTTATTAAATTATTTAACTATGGTAATAGGATAATCCTATTAACCATACCGCTAATTGATCTAATTATTTATTAATATAATAAATGATTACATGGTAATAATTATATATAAATATATGTATGCATATGCATATGTGTGCACCCATATGCCTATATGTACATATATTACTATTATTACAAGCATAATATTATTATTATAAAACATATTATTATTTTTATTGCTATAGACTCTTTGTCATTGTTAGTATTATAAAATAATACCATAAATAAGGTACATTATTATTAATGTTAAACATTAGAATAACATTATTATAAACTATATTGTTTATTCATACCTTAATCCCCATTCTAAAATATATATGCATATATAAGTAGCCACTAACATAGGTTAGAATTTTACCACTATTATTATTTAAAACCTCTTATTATTAATATTAAAATACCATAAAATTAATCCTTATCATGTGTATTAAAACCACATGATTTAATTGCACTCAAAATCACTCCTAATGTGATACGCTACTAAATCATACCCTCAAATGAACAATAATCTACATCCATGATCTACTAACCAAAATTGAACATATCATGAAGGCAAGGACTAGCTACAAGATCCACAATTCCATCAATTACAAAACCACATAAGACATTCACACAAGGGACTGACTCGACACTTCCCACCTATGGATAAAAGGATCAAAGGTGAAGTTTCTTCCTGTGGACCTGGTGATACCTCCGTAACAACAACAACAATCGAGGATTTTGA
The DNA here is from genome assembly GCA_027943335.1 of Chamaecyparis obtusa. Classification (NCBI taxonomy): domain Eukaryota; kingdom Viridiplantae; phylum Streptophyta; class Pinopsida; order Cupressales; family Cupressaceae; genus Chamaecyparis; species Chamaecyparis obtusa. The sequence goes on from BSBK01000690.1 coordinate 1,097,124, forward strand.
GGGATCGCTCAGACCTGTGAAGCCAGGTGGAGACGACACCTGGTACCTGAAATCCTGCATCACCAAGAAGAGATACATATATATACATATGGAGATACAAATCAGATATATGCAAGCAGATGACCAGGATTGATACATCGTGTGGACCTCAACTAAGTGAGTAACTATGACTTCATCCTGGAGTCATGAAAAAAAACACATCAGACACATCCATGAAACATAAAACATCATGATAGTGGTTAGATTCAAATAATTGGGTTAGATCCATATAAAAATAAATAATTTTCTAATCTTATAAACATGTAATTACTAACCATAAATGAGCATATTCATCATGTCATCATCCACAAAACATAAATGTAAATGTATAGTCTTGACCATAATAATAATAAAATGTCCAAATCAGAAAAGTCTAAGTATCACCATAGGAGAGGTATTACAAGTTGTCCAAATTGTCCTAGTAAGGTCTTGAGTTAGTCATTTGGTAAAAATTGTATAAAAGATGCATGTAGGGATAAAATGGTGATAAAAGGTAATTATTAATTCATTTTAATAGGTTTGGAAGGTTCTTGCAAGATTTTGAGTCATTTGTATTAAAGGTGCAAAGATTGCATAAAAGTTTGCACAATGCAACTTTTCAAAAGTTGTAAAAGGCAAAAATAGAAAGTTCAATGGTCATAAGAGGAAGTTGGGTAGTTCTAACTTCCATATGAAGATGTAAAAGCTATAAAATCCTCTATAATGGTCATTCATAGGATGATGTAAATTTGGAGAAGGCATTGGAAAGTATCAAAAACATTTTGGTATCATATTTGTATTGTTCAATCTATTATTTTGGGGTTTTGAAAGTTTTCCCTCTTGTTTCTAGGCCTTGTACGACCATATGCAGTTTGGAAAAAAGTGTATTTTTATTATGATATAGTAGCAAATTGAATAATATTTCCATTTCTTTTGATTTGAGTTGATTTCATTAAGTTTTGAGAAAGCTATGAGGGTTTTGGTGAAAACCATTTGTAACTACCCAAAACCCTTATTCACGATGACCGGTCTTGGGAAAATTGTCTTAACTTTTGTTTTAACCATCAGATCTTCTTATAACTTGGATAAAATGTTAATAACTAGTAATTATAGAATTTGACTAGAGAGATTGGCTTGGTTATCAATATTTATGGAGTTATTAATTACTATTTATGACTGTATTTTCGTGACCAAAATATAGTAAATTTGATAATTGGGATAATTATTGGTTTTGTTTTGCAAGAGATGGATAGATGAAAGATTTAAATGATTCATATCTTATGAATTAGAGATGTATCTACACATATAATGGTCTGATATATATGGAGAATATTTGATAATGGTATTTGATGGATGATTATGATTGGTTGTTAGTGAACATGTTATGGATGAATATGTATGCCTCTAGGAAGGTGAAGAAACTATGTTGTTGTTTGGATCTCATCATGAAATTAGGATCTTAAGATGTTGGTTATGATAGATGCTCTGCATCAAATTAGTATCAAAGCCTGAAGATCTTGAGTGTGTGGGTAGAGCACTGAGGGAGGCAATCCACACCAAGACCTTGGAGATATGGTATTTGTTTTGTTGATGAGTTTTGGTTGCAGGTGCTCATCCATCTTGCTGCATGTGAAGGTTGGGTTGTGTGTAAAGACAATGGAAGTATTTAAAGGGCCAAGAGAAGGTCCAAGGCCAATAAGTGGTCCATTTTATTTCCAAGAGACTAGGGAGAGAGGCAAAGAGGAGGACTCCTAGGTGAGGCATATGGGAGAGTTATTTGTGGTGAGTTTGAACGAGTAATGGTAAAGGTGGATTTCTAACTGATAAGGCACTATGGAGTTGCAGCCATTAATGCTCCGTTGATAGGAGTATTTGAGAAGATGATTTTGAGGATATTCCTTTGTCCTTAAGGGAAAAGATGATGGTGATAAAGGCAAGAAGAGACAAAGGTAAATGAAGGTAAAGGTGAAGATTTTTGTTATACTTTTTTTTGCAGGTTATGTCACACTTTTCCAAGAGACTTGGAAAATTTTGAAGGTTGGCAGTATGGTGCAGGAGAACCTAAAGTAAAAAAGGAAAAAGAGGTTAAGAGTCCTTATATCAAATATATTTGAGTCATTTGTGATGTATTTGAGTCCATATGTAAGGCTATGTGAAGCCATTTATATGACATTGTTAATATTGTCATGTTAAGGTCCTAGTTTGGTCAAGAAGATCAAAATATTAAAGAATGCCTAATAAAGGATAAAATTGATATAAAATGTCTATTAAGTCTATTTTAGGGTGATTCAATTTTCCATGCAAATAATTTTTAAGTTTGGATTTAAACTAGTAAAGTTGTCATAAAAGTTGTAATGCAAAATGTATAAAATATTGTCAAAAGATGCAAGTATGTTGTAAAAGGTTAAACGAGTGTAAGGAGATGGTTCAAAAGGTGGTTGGGAATTTATAAACCACCAAAAATACTATAAAAACATTTTATTGGTCGTTCCAAATGGAAAGGAGAAGAGGAATAGCATTTTTAATGAATTGGTGTTTTCTAAACTTGTTGTTTTGATTGGTGTTAACTATTTTTATGTATTTTCCAGGTCTTGTATGAATATGTACAGCCTGGAAATATTGTAAAATATATATTTTATTTATATTAGGATGAATAATATTTCTTTTGGTTTTTGTTTGGAGTGATTATGATCATAAATGAATAAGTTATGAGCATTTTGGTGAAAGTGGGTATTTGCAGATTTGAGATTCCTTGAATACAGTCATGTTGTAGCATGTGGTACAGACACATTTTGGAGAATCAGGACCTATAAAAATATTAATTGGAAATATATGTGAATTAAATTTCATTCTCTTTTTTTTTGAGTTGTTTTTATGGAGATTTGTGAAAGTTATGCATATTTGAGTAGAAACTGGTTTTTAAAAATCTGCATTGGAGTTGCAGGCAGTGATTTGGACTTGTAAAATGATATATAGATGGAAAAAATAAATGGCTTACATATTTGGAAACTAGAATCATTAATAGATCCTTTTTCATTATTTTGGTTTCATTTGGATTCATTTTGAGAAAGATATGGGATGCCCTAGGCAGGGTTTGGTGTTTTAATTCTGAATTATGACAGGGATATGGATTAGAATTTTTAGTTTGAAACAATAATTGTTTGAGGAATCAAATTGAGTCATAAGACCTTGTAATTTTTTAAAATGGTAGTTCTTGATTTTTTCTAAGAACTTTATTCTTTCCATAAAAATTGATATTGTGATTTGATGGGTCAACTGTATCAATCTTTAAAGATTGTCTTGAAGACAACAATGTTATCAAATCAAGAGAAAGGTTGATGTGTTTGTTGTGGTTTACCTCATGAGACACCTCTATATAAGGAAATTATTGAATGAATGTTGAAAGGATCATAAAGGATCCTATTGGTTGTTTGGTTTTTTAAGATGCTCTACATCACCAATCAAATCAACTTTAGCATACTTCTCCCTGAACACTCTGTTATCTAACTTTTTGAGACCAAAAATAAGCTTTAGGACCCTAATCTTGTTGGAATAACTAAGAGGGGGTTGAATCAGTTAAACACTATCCCAAATCAAAATATATAATTCAAAACAAATACTTCAATTCTTGCTGCTTGGTAAACAAAAATACTTTCACTGTCTGTGCTTTTATCGATTGTCAATTCTAAACTTATAGTAGTTACCTATCAAATCTAACATGTAATATGCAATGTCTGATAAAAAAAAAATATCACAATCAACACATAACACAAGAGATTTAATGTCGAAACCCTGTGAAGGGAAAAACCACCTGGGAACAAAAAACCCAAAAATTGTTCACTCTTCTAAAGTGAGGTCAGTGAAGACCTAACCTTGTTAAAGGTTACAAATACATTGTTAGGTGTGACCTTGTTAGAGGATTTTAGACTAGAAGTTATCATCCAACCAGCAGTCACTCTGGGGTTGACAGGATAACAATGTTCACTCTAATGAATGATACATCATAAGACTTTCTAAGTCCACTCACTTAAGAGATTTGACTATGTACAATGGTTAAATATGTAATAGTAGTTGATCTTCCTTAATACAACTTTAATTGTAGATTACAGATCTATATTAACTCATACAAATCCTTTTGATCAATATATCACTTCAGATTCAATACTATGTTAACTTACTGTCCATCGGTAATTGCTCTTTGTAGCTCAGTAACTACTATACAACTCAGTTCTTAATAACTAGTATGATTAGAATGCATGAAACCTTCTTCACGCGATAATTTTGTAGTTTCTTCTTCTTTCGGCATACATTTCATAATGAAACCCTAGTCTCTTATATAGATGAGTAAATCATTTTCTTCTCCTCCATCAGATTTTGTCACTTAATCATATTCATAGATTTTGCCTCTTTAAGCTTCCTCAACTAATGTGTTAATAACATCTTTCAATATGCTCCATTAGATCTTCCTTCAATTATGTTAACTGTCGATCTCCATAACAAACCTTATCTGTTATCTTGTGATCATACACTTTCCATCTCAGCACTTTATCAGCTAAACTAATGATTTAATTCATTTCTATCTTTGTCGATTAACAAAGAAATGTGTCGGTGAGCACATGCTTAGTTAATACTATACTCAATATACACTACACTCTATCGGTGTATACTAAAATGTTAATAGCATTGGTGTTGTCACAATATATAATTACCAGGTCAGTGATTACCTCATTCATTCCTTCCAACACTTCCTTTCTGTATGCAATGTTCAAGCAATTTGTAGCAGCAACAACATACTTTGCTTCTGCAGTTGACTGAGAAATATAGGCTTGCTTTTTACTTGTCTAGGTTACAAGTCTTTCACCAAAGAAAAATGCTCCTCCGATGGTGCTTTTTCTATCATCCACATTTCCAGCCCAATCAGCATCGATGTAAACTTTTAGTTCAAACTTTCCTTCCTTCAGATACCAAATGCCATAATCTTTTATCTTTTTCAAGTATCTTAAGATTCTTTTAGTAGCTATCATGTGTGACTCTCTAGGGTTAGTAGAAAACCTAGCAACAATCCCCACAACATGTGCTATGTCTAGTCTACTATGAACTACATACATTAGTTTACCAATCATGGATTGGTAAAGTGTCTGGTTTACCTCAGTAGTTTCATCCTCCTTTGTCAGTTTGCATCCAGTAGCCATCTGTGTTCCCATAGGTTTAGCATCTTCCATGCCAAGTGTCTTCAATACTTCCTTTATGTACTTAGATTGTCTGATGAATATCCCATCACTCTGCTGAATCACTTGTAGTCCTAGAAAGAATTTAATCTCTCTGAACATAGACATTTCAAATTATTTTTTCATTTCATCAGCAAAGGCTTTGCATACACGATCTTATCCTCCAAAAATAATATCATCCACAAATATTTTATCAATAAGAATAGTGTCATCAGTGTTACCTTTCATATACAGATTATTATTTTTACTTGTTCTAACAAATCCAATACTTAGCAAGTAAGCATGAAGTCTTTCATACCATGCTCTTGGTGCTTGCTTCAATCCATATAAAGCTTTATGTAATCTACATACCATGTCTCTATTGTCTGGATCAACAAATCCTTCCAATTGTTCTATGTACACTTCTTCTTCAAGTATACCATTCAGAAATGCTGACTTCACATCTATTTTATAGGCTTTGAATTTCTTGTGTGCAGCATATGCAAGTAGCATTCTAACTCCTAATCTAGCAATAGGTGAAAATGTTTCTCTATAGTCAATGCCTTCTTCCTGTGCATATCCCTTCTATACTAATCTAGCTTTATTTCTTGTAACTTCTTCATTCTCATTCAGCTTATTTCTGAATATCCATTTAATACTAATAACATTTTTTCTTTTGGTCAGGGTACTAAGCTCCAATTTTTGTTCTTCTCTATCTTCTCTATTTCCTTGGTCATTGTATTAATCCATTCCTCATTTTCTAATGCAACTTTAACATTTTTTGGTTCAAATTCACAAACTAAGCATGTACCTTGTCTTGCTTTGCTCCTAGTTTGCATTCTAGCTCGTCTATCTCCAATAATTTGTGTCTTAGGGTGGTGTCTTATGAAAAATCTAGCTAGTATCCTATCTCTTCTTTCTTGTTCATCTTGTTCATGTTCATGAGCTTTCTCGGCAGCTCTATTTTGTTCATCAATTTCCTCTTCTTATTGTTCAGCATTCTTTGCCTACGGACCAGTTATCACAGGTTGCGGTTTCAGTTGATACTCTAGATGTTCAATGTAAGTGAATCTAGTGTAGTTTTCCAGTTCATTTTGACTATCTTCTATGTTTTTTTCATCAAACTCATCAACACAAACATTAGTGCTTTCAATAATCTTATTTGTAACCTTATTCAGACATTTGTATGCTTTGCTCTTGGTAGAATATCCTAAGAATATTCCTTCATCTCCTTTAGAATCAAATTTACCATTTCTTTCATCTTTCAAGATAAAGCATTTGCTTCCAAAAATTCTAAAATAACTTATAGTAGGTTTGTGTCCAAACCATAGCTCATAAGGTGTTCAGTTGGTGTCCTTCTTTCATTGTACTAAGTTAAGAACATATACGGTTGTACTGACAACTTCTCTCCAATATGTCTGAGAAACATTCTTCTGTATCATCAGTTTTCTAGCACAACCAATTATTGATCTATTTCTTCTTTCAGCAATGCCATTTTACTAAGGTGTCCTTGGTGCAGAGACCTATCTTTTAATTCCATGCTCATTACAAAAATTAGTAAATTCATCAGTCATAAATTCACCTCCTCTATCAGATCTTAAGCATTTAATTTCTTTTCCAGTCTCTTTTTCTACCTTAGCCTTATACCATTTAAACATTTTGACAGCTTCAAATTTCTCCTTAAAAAACATAATAGTCATCAGTCTAGTATAGTCATCAACAAAAATAATAAAGTATCTATCACCAGAACAACTCTGAGTTCTCATAGGACCACATAGGTCAGTATGAACCAACTCAAGTATCTTCTTTGTTGAGTAATCTTTTCTTTTGAAACTAGAATTAGTCATCTTACCTTTTTGACATTCATGGCACATAGCATGATCTAGTTTTGACAAGTTAGGCAATCCTCTAACTCTTCTCTTCTTACTAATCTTGATCATGTTATCAAAGTTCACATGACATAATCTTTTGTGCCACAACCATGCATCTTCATCCTTCATCAAAAAAAAAGAAGACTGATCCATATCAAGATAAAATAGGTTACCTCTGGATTGTGTACTAGTTCTGACAAGTCTTCCTCCATCATCATAGATTTTCACCTTTTTTCTCTCAAAAGAAAGTCGGTGGCCTAAATTGTTCAACATTGTCACACTTAACAAGTTATAGTTTAGTCCATCTACCTAGTATGCATTTTTCACATTTAATTATATCATTAATCGTTAGTGAACCTTTACTTCTTACCATACAAGGTGCATCATTTCCCATTCTCATAGATCCTCCATTGTATTCAACAAGTTGATCAAATTTCTCTATATCACTGGTCATATGATGTGTGCAGCCATTGTCTATGATCCATGTATCATTTTTGTCTACTCTAGAGATTAGTGTTGTCTCTTCATGTTTCTCTTCCTCTTTTGAATCATCTTTCATAGAAACAAATACTACTTCTATATCATCATCAGTGTCAAATTTAGATTCCATATCTTCAACAATGTAACATACCTTCTTTCCTTTGTCACAGCTATCTCAGTCATCTCTTTTGTTGTATCGGTGGCCTCTGTTGACTCCTCTCCCATAGCTTCCTTCCGATCGATATTTGGATCTATCATCATCTTTCTTCTGTGGACATCTAGCAGCAATATGGCCAACCTCTTTACAATTAAAACATGTCAAAGGTAACTTACCTCTATATCTTCCTTTTCCTTTGGGCAATCTTCTGGCCATAAGAGCTTCAAGCTCATCAAGTTCATCATTGGTACCACTATCACTATCATCATTCTTAATTTTCTTGCTAGACTTACTAATCTTCAAAGAAGACATGAAAGTATATTCAACAAAAGAAACAATACTATTGTCAAAGTTGTTTAATTCAAAGGTAGTAAGCTTACTAATTAGTGTGTTAAGGGTAAGATTGGATGTAGCCCTTGTTTCATGAATTGCAGAGATCCTGGTTACATAAACTGGCAACAAGGATCTAAGAATCTTACTTATAACCATTTCATCATCAATGAACCCATTAGATCCTCTAATAGCATGTACTACTTCTTTTAGTTTGTTTGAATATTACACTATGTTCTCACCTTCTTTCATTCTCATGTCATCAAAATGACCTCTTAGACTTTCTGCTCTAGCTCTCATAACATTTGGATCTCCACTATATATCAAATTTAGCTTATCCCACATGGCTTTGGCGGTAGTGCATCCCTTAATGTCTTCAAATTCAGCATTGGTACAAGTAGCAACAAGTTCCATCATAGTGACATTGTTTTCATTCTTGTCTCTCAATTGATCAAGGGTTGAAGGACCAGTGGGTGGAGCCATGTAGCCATTCTTCATGAGGTCTACAGCTGAGTTTCCAATTCTAGATATGTGCAACAACATTTGGCTTTGCCATACTATGAAGTTCTCTTTGTTTAGTCTAGGAACTTCCCTCTTATACATCTTGAGACCTTTGTGTTGAAGTCTTTAAAACTCTATTCTAAGAAACTGAAGCTCTGATACCAATTGTTGGAGTAACTGAGAGGGGGGTGAATTAGTTAAACACTGTCCCAAATCAAAATGTATAATTCAAAATAAATAATTCAATTCCTGCTGCTTGGTAAACAAAAATACTTTCACTATCTATGCTTTTACTGATTGTTAATTCTAAACTTATAGTAGTTACCGATCAAATCTAACATGTAATATGCAAAGTATGATAACAAACAAGTATCACAATCAACACATAACATGAGATTTAACATGGAAACCCTGTGAAGGGAAAAACCACCTGGGATGGGCAACCCAAAAATTGTTCACTCTTCTGAAGTGAGGTTGGTGAAGACCCAACCATGTTAAAGGTTACAAACACACTGTTAGGTGTGACCTTGTTAGAGGATTTTAGACTAGAATTTATCACCCAACAAAAAGTCACTCTGGGGTTGATAGGATAACAATGTTCACTCTAATGAATGATACATCATAAGACTTTCTAAGTCCACTCGGTTAAGAGATTTGACTATGTACAATGGTTAAATATAGAATAGTAGTTGATCTGCCTTAATACAACTTCAATTTCAGATTACAAATCTATATTTAGCTCATACAAATCCTCTTGATCAATATATCACTTCAGATTCAATACTGTGTTAACTTATTGTCCATTGATAATTTCTCTTTGTAGCTCGGTAACTGTTCTACAGCTCAGTTCTCAATAACTAGTATGATCAAAATGCATGAAATATTCTTCATGTGATAATTTTATAGTTTCTTCTTCTTCTGGCATACATTTCATAATGAAACCCTAGTCTCTGATATAGATGAGTAAATTGTTTTCTTCTCCTCCATCAAATTTTTCCTCTTAATCATATTCATGGATTTTGCCGCTTTAAGCTTCCTCGACTAATGTGTCAATAACATGTTTCAATCTACTCCATTAGATCTTCCTTCAATTATGTTAATCGTCAATCTCCATAACAAACCTCATATGTTATCTCATGATCATACACTTTCTAGCTCATCACTTTATTAGCTAAAATGATCATTTAATTCATTTTTGTCTTTGTCGGTTATCAAAGAAATGCATCGATAAACACATGCTCAGTTAATGCTATGCTTGGTATACACTACACTCCGTTGGTGTATACTGAAATGCTTTAGTTTACCGACAACACTACTTTGTGTCTTTCAACTCTATTCTTCATTATAGATGAATGCAACATAATGAAGTCAATTCCATCAAGTCATAGACTCATCAACAAGTTACTCAATGTATTCTTTATCCTCATCTAACATGTACATCTTCCTCATGTATATTTCATTGTTCTTCATCTTTTCCACCTTTCTTTAGATGTGTCGGTATAGTAACTTACAAGATAAGTACTGTCAATCTAGTTGACATTAATGACAACACAAAACTGATTTAATCATCTTGCATTATCTAAACATCAACTCCTTAGTAATCTTGAATTATAGATTCTTCATTTTGGTTCCAAATCAATTGTAGTTCATCAAATCTGACTACACACACACACTAAGCTCTTCAAGATTTTATTTTATTTACATGACTTCTTATGAAGTACCTCAAAGAAAAATTTAAAGAGATGAGTATGCCAATCCCTAGGTGCTCCTACACCAGGGAGTAAGCCAATAGTATCCATTGCATCTTTTTTTTTTGTAGCTTGGATACTTATGTGACCTATGTATCTTTGAAATGTTTCTTCATTTTGTTGACCAATTATTTGTACAGTAGTATCTTTTCATCCTTTGTTTGGAATTCATCTAGGGATTTCTTGATTATGATTTGTGAATCACCAAACACCTATAGCTTGGTTATATTCCATTTAATTATTGTTTGTAGCCCTAAGATCAACACTTCATATTTTGCAATGTTCTTAGTGTAGGGGAAACATAACTTGAATGACTTGGGGATATAGTCACCATGAGGTGTGATGAAAATTATCCCTACTCCTGATCCACAAGTTATGTAAGAACCATCAAGATAGATCTTCTAGGTGGTTTATTCTTTGATCATGCAAACATTCTCATATGAGAACTCCATGACTAGAGGGTACATGTCTACTAGAGGTACCTCAGTCAACTGATTTGTAATGAATTTCCCTTTGATTTATTTTATTTATGTATTGAATATCAAACTCACTTAAAAGAATGATCCATTTTGTCATACAACCCATGAGAGTGGTGCAAAACAGTAGATATTTGAGAGGATCTACCTTGGAGATGAGTCTCACTATGTGACTATGCATATAGTGTTGGAGTTTCTGAATGGTGAAGACCACTATCAGGCATTCTTTTTTCATAGGAGAGTAATTTAGCTCATATCCTAAAAAGTGTATGACTGATGTAGTAGATAGCCCTCTCTTTTATGTTGTCATCAAGTTGTGAGTGCCCCCAGTGCTATAGTAGTTCTTGATATGTACAAACTAAGAGGCTTCCTTAGGGGGCGGCATTTCCATTATGGATTTGACCTTTATAGGGTTGATCTCTATGCCTCTTTGTGATACTATGAATCCCATGAGTTTTCCAAATGAAACCCCAAAGATGCACTTCTTCAGATTGAGCTTCAATCCATAGTGATGGAGGTGATCAAAACACTTTCCAGAACATTGAGGTGATCTAAATTTGTTTCCTATTTAGCTAGGATATCATCCACATAGTCCTTAAGGATCTTATGAATCATTTCATGGAATATTAGAGTCATGGCTCTCTGATATGTGGATCATACATTCTTTGAACCAAAATACATGATATTGTAGAAGAAGGTACCCCATGGGGTTGTCAATGTCATCTTATGTTGATCTTCTTCTTGATTCTTATCTTATTATAGCTACAGAAACTATCCATGAGTGAAAGAATCTCATGTCCATCTATGAGTTCAACTATCATATCAATGTTTGGTAAGGGGAATTTATCCTTATAAAATGCCTTGTTGATATCTCATAAGTTTGTGCATATTTTTATTTCTCCCAATGGCTTGGATACTAGAACCATGTCATAAATCCATTCTGAATACTCTATGGTGTGAATGATCTTATCTTCCATGAACTTTTCCAATTCTTCTTTGACTAGTAACTCCATATTAGGGTGTATTTGGGTTCATTGCAATATGATGTATGATGAGGTTAGGATCCAACCTATGCATGTGAGAATAATACCATGCAAAGTTGATTATAGATTCTTGGAAAAGTCTAGTGAAAGCTAATTCTTTAGCTTCTGGCAGTGATGCTACAATGTATGTGATTCTTGAACATTCTTCTATTCCTAGATTGGAAAGATTGGTTTATTCAATAAGAATAGATGACTATTATGGTTTGTAATCATGAATGAGAGGAAGAGGAGATTCTTCATCCTTTGGCACCTTAGAGAGGTTTTCACTAGAGGATACGCCTTTTTTTTTTTACTTTTTTGGAGTAAAAAAGCTCCTCAGAGGGCTTTTCACCAAAAGACTCATGTTTTTATTTTTTATTTTTTTATTTTTGTGGCTAAATAATTCCTCTTCCCCAACGTATGCCTTTGGATCTAACTTTTAGACCTATGCTAAGTCATGCCCCTAGTCTTTCTATTGTTTTGTTGCCCCCATGAATCTTAGGATCACATCCTCACTTCGAAACTTATTTATATGTGCAACACTTGGTTGATTGTATTATATGAGTTTGGGGTGGATGAGTGGAAGGTTGATGAGTTTTATGGAGAGTTGGAAAAGGATGGAGTTTCCTAGGAAGGCTTCATCATCGAATATATCATCATAGGATCTCTTAACTTCTTGTTCAGGGATGTCTTCAACCTCAATTATATTACCTAGGATATTATGATAGGTGTAACTAGTTTCGTTGGTTCCCCCATTTGTGTCTAGGACAAATCCAAGTCATTGATTCATTTTCCAAAGTGAGGGTTCAAGTGAGGCCTTCATGCCACTTTTTTCACAGCCTAAACCACCTCCTTAGTAGTTCCATTGTTTAGTAGCCAATCTGTGAGATTTGGGGCGTTTCTCTTTAAAGTAACCAAGGCATTTAGTGTCAAAAGGTGGAGCATCTCAGTGTAACCATTTTTTGATGTATGGATCCATTTCTTGGTTGTTTAGAAATTCATTAGAGAGGAATGTGGATGGGCCCATATTTTTAGGTTATGGATCCTTCTGTTATAATGGACCTTGATGGTATGAATGCCTCTGAGTGTGTAGGTCCAATAGTATGACTCCCATTGCAAAAGAATCTAATAGGTTGTATTATCCATAGCCCATGTTGTTGATATTAACAATGGAGAGAGTGGACGTGAGAATGGTTTATGGATTTGAGTGGGAGTGGGAGGAACTGGTGACAAAGGTACCAATTTCAATTCTTGGACAATGTGTGGAATGTGGGACTGAGGCTTCTAATGCATAGAAGTAAGTGAAAGGTTGGGGGATAGTGTGAATGGTGATTTCAGTGCTATTGTGTGGGAAATTGATGCACTAGTGAAATGTGGAGGGAACAACCTACATGGAGTGAATCTACATGCTACCAAGGAGGATGATGTAGGGAAGGTGAAGATCAAAAACATGGCATATAGTGTCCTATACTATTAGGCCCAACTTTATGGGAAATGAGATGGTACCCTCAGAGGTATGTTCTTTATTGTCATAGGCCTTGATGGTGATGACCTCATGTGTTATGTCCACTTTAGTGTACCCTACTAAATTTATGAATTTTAATGTACATGAATCCAGGGTTGGACCATTATCTTTCATGACTCATTTGATAGTGAAATCATTAACCATGATGGTGATATAGAGTGAGAGGTTATGATATAGCTCAATGGATGGAATGTCAAAGGGTTTCAATGAAAGACCACAAGATGTAGATAAATGACCAACAAGGGCCTAGAATTATATTGGATTGATGTCATTGGGGATACATGATTCTTGTAAGGCCTTGTTAAGGATCTATTGATGGACAATGAATGTATGAAGGAGATCCAAGATGGAGATTTGTGAAAGAGTATTTCCCATGTGTTAGAATAACTAAGGGGGGGTGAATTAGTTAGATCAGTTATCCTATAGTCCCAAACTCCCAAATGTACCCTACAAAACAATTTCAACAAATTATGTAGCTCAGTAACATAAAATATCAATCTATTTGTTCACTTTATGAAATACCAGTAATTATCCAAACTGTGATTACCAACTAAATCAACTATGAAATATGTAAAGTATGATAGAAAAATAATCATAACAAATAACACATAAAAAAATGATTTAACATGGAAACCCTACTACGGGAAAAAACCACCTGGGACCTGTAACCCAAAATAATTCACTCTTCTAAAGTGAGCTTGGTAAAGAGCCAACCCTATTAAAGGTTGCAATGCACACTCTTAAGTGTGACCTGGTTAAAGGATTTATCACTAACAATTAATGTTTGACCAGCATTCACTATGGGGTTAATAAGATAACACTTTACATTCAACGAATGTTATAGGATAGTTCAATAAGACTATTAAGTCCACTTGGTTAAGAGATTTTCTGAATAAATGGTTAAACTAATATAGTACTAATCTGATTCAAATACAACTCAATTGAAAATATTCAGATCTATGCTATGCTCATAAAATCCTCTGATCATTAATTAATTTCACTTCCTTAATATTTCCCAACTTACTTTCACTCAGTAAATAGTTCTCTGATGCTTGGTAATGTATGCAGCTCGGTTCTTTCAATAACCAGTTTGATCAGGCATGCATGAATAAAATCTTCACATGAAATCTTTGTTGTCCCCTTTTTTTCCAATATGTTTCAATAATGAAACTCATATCTCATATACAGACAAGTAAACTATTTTCATATCAGCCATTAGATTTACCCTCTTAATCTCCTTCATCCATTTTTCCACTTAAACCTTCCTCAATAGATGTGTCATTAACAGGTTTCAATCTCATCCTTTGGATCATCTCTGAATTATGTCAGCCATGGATCTCATAACTAACTTCATCATTAACCTCAAAATCATAACAATTTCTAGCTGATCAAATTTAGTATGATGTTCTTAGCATTTAATATTTTCATCCATACTCAGTTAATACTAAATGTGTGAGTGATAACTAGCTTAGTTATACTATCACTCAGTATAAATTGCATTGGCTCGGTGTATACAGAAATCTTTAATTACCGACTACATTGACTTGTTCAAATTCAAATCTCTTCTTCATAATAGATTAATGTAACATGCTCAAGTCAACAATATAAAGCTATATAATCATCAATAAGTTACCCAATGTTTACCTTATCCTTATCTGTCATATCCATCTTTTCCTTATGTAGATATCTTTGTTCTTCATCTTTTCTTCCTTCAACAGATGTTCAGATGTTTGTAACTATCAAGATAAGTACTATCAAAACTAGTTTACATCAATGACAACATATTGACTGATTTAATCATCTCACATATTACTTCAGTAGCTTGATGATCTCTAATTATTATTTCTTCAGTTCATCTAGATATTCAATCAATTATAGTTCATCAATCTCTCCCTTTGGCATTGGTGGTAACACAAGCAATATGAAAATATTCCATACACATAACAAACATGTATTCTACAATTATTTAAGTAAATGTTATAGTTCAATAAGCTCTCCCTAGCTTGATATTTAATATGTTTAATCACTACAAAATAAAACATCATTACATGCAGACTCTCCCTACGAATTTGATCTTTTTTAGTCCTCAGATTATTTTTGTTCTCAACAACTAATATTCCAATATGAAGTCTCTCTCCCTGTTTGTGTTCTCACTAACTAATTTTCCATATTCATTTTCTCTCCCTTTGACAATCTCTCTCCCTTTTCCTTTCACCTGACAAGGTGTATCATTTCCCATTTTCACCGATCCTCCATTATAATAATCAAGATGATCAAACTTATCTTCATCATTAGTCATGTGATGTGCACAACCACTATCAATCATCTAAGTATCATTCTTACTGACTTTGGAAATAAGGTTTTCTTCTACAAACCTTTCCTCCTCTTCTGAATCATATTTCATTGCAACAAATACCACTTCAATTTCATCTTTAGTGTCGGTGTTGGTGTCATCTTCTCCAACAAGGTAACATGCCTTTTTACCTTTATGTTTATAATCTTGGTTGTCTCTGTTGTAGATTGGTTTCCTCTATTAATCCTTCTACCAAACTTTCCATTACTAGATTGGTCATTGTCTTTATCTTCCTCTTTCCTATTAGGACATCTAGCAGTAATATGGCCAATCTCTTTACAATTAAAACAAGTTAAAGGTAACTTTCCCTTATACCTTCTTTTACCTTTCTACAGTCTCTAGGCCATAAGTGCTTCAAGCTCATCAAGCTCATCTTCACTGTCATTGTCACTTTCATTCTTTATATTATGCTTAACGCTAGATTTACCAATCTTAAGAGATGACATAAAAGAAGACTCAACACTTGGTAAAACACTATTGTCATAATTATTTAGCTCAAAGTTGTTAACTTTCCAATTAGACTATCAAGAGTAAGAGTTCTATTAGGTGCAGACCTCATTTCATGAATAACGGATATTTTGATTGCATATACACACAACAAGGTTCTCAGTATGTTACTTACCAAAATATCTTCATCAATAGTACCTCCTCCTCCTCAGATAGCATTGACTACCTCTTTGATTTGGTTTGTGTATTGTGTGATGTTCTCACCTTCCTTCATCTTCATGTCATCAAATCTACCTCTCAAGCTTTAAGCTCTAGCTCTCATCACATTCAAATCACCACCATAAATGAGAGCAAGATTATCCCACATTTGCTTTTCTATAGTGTAATCCTTGACATCCTCAAATTCAACATCAGATAGAGTAGCAATAATCTCTATCATAGTAATATTCTATTTATGTCAGTCTCTCAACTAATCAAGAGTCAAAGGTCCAACATTCGGTTGTAAGTAGCCATTGTTAGGTAAGTGTATAGAAGATTCTCCAATTCCAAATATGTGAAGCCTCATTTGGCATTGCCATGTGGTAAAGTTATCTTTGTTCAGCTTTGGCACTTCCCTCTTATACATCTTGTAATCTTTCTTCTCAAGTCCTTAAAACTTTCTTCTAAGCAAAGAATACTACCCTGATACCAATTGTTAGAATAAATGAGAGGAGGGGGGTGAATCAATTAGATCACTTATCCTATAGTCCCAAACTCCTAGATGTACCTTACAAAACAATTTCAATAAATTATGCAGCTTAGTAACATAAAATATCAATCTCTGTATTCATTTTACTAAATACCAATAATTATCCAAACTATGATTACCAACTAAATTAACTATGTAGTTGTTATACACTAAGTTTGCACCTTGTTTCAAGCTCTCGTAGTCTTGATAACCTAGTATAACATGGGAATCATCTCCAAGTGTGGAACCTATGCTAACTGAGATGAGAACTCTAGATTCTAGGCTAGTTCTTCTTGGATAATCACCTTAATTTTCTTCTTGAAATGAAAGTAAACTCTTGAGGGAAAAGGGATAGGAGAAATGCATGAAAGGGAAATGATTGAAAGAAAACTATCCTACTAGGTGATACACCGAAAAGATGGTATGAATTATAGTATAAAGGATGAAATTAGTGCACAAACTTAGGTCTAGGAGATCACAACTCACTAAATAGGTTTGCATCAATATTTCATAGAAGGGTCTGTGATAGAAAGAGGCTATTCAAGGTAAAAGAGAATTTCACAAACAATAGCATTCCTAAGAATTTAGACACAATCTATAACCTGCAAACAAACATTCACCTCTGCAACTAGGTATAGGAATGAGATAGATTGTCAAGGGGTTGAAGTATACCCATAATATCATTCAAATCAAATCATCCATAGGAATACACATGAATTGGAGAGAGACAGAGGGATCAGGAACCCTAAGATATTACTAAAAACATACATATACTTAATCCATTAAGAGAAAATCTAGACAAGAAAGCATAGGGATAGAAAGAATGTCACAAAATACCTTTGCAATGTCTAAACAATCAATGAAAGGTTAAAAACCGCAGAAAGCCAGAGGGCAGAAAGAATGTCACAGATAACTTCTAAGATCAGATATAGGCCTTGAATGCAATTTCCATCACCAATTGTCTACAAATTTGAGCTGCCTTCATCCATCTACCTCTTTGCAACTTGGGCTCGGCATAAATGCTTAAATCTGGTACTCTTAGATATTTGAATTTAAAAAATATAAATGGTCACAAGTGGCGCCAAGCTTTTATTTATCAACAGCTGGTATTTAAACTTCAATTCATCTTTAAAACATAGTTGTCAGATCTTTCTAGTTTACCCAAGCACCATATTAGATCTTAACCTTAACTCTGCATTCACATCAAGTCTCTTTTCCTCTTTAGTCACTGAGTCTCTTGACCTTTTCACTTACCTTGGCTTTGTCTAGTGATCACGCGACAATCATTGATCTTTCTTTGATCTGATGGTGGTCGTTGAATCTCTTAATGTCTTTGGCATATTCTTTCTTGTCAGGAGGTCACATGACTAATGGAAATCTCATAAACCTGGGCCCATCCTACCATTTATCATTCTACCACTAGGCCTTTGACTAATCAGATGCAAACACCTCAACAACCACTAACAATGGACCCACCTGACAGGAGCGCTGAGCTGGAAAGAAGATCAGATGGTAGATGTAAAGGTGTGAAGATTATCTTTCGGGCACCTTCCCATAGTAGTATCATGACAACCATTGATCTCCATCGAACTTTAATTCCTTCAGAGCTGAGACTGCTAGACAAAATGCTAACTGCTTTGCCAGATCACTAAATGCTAAGGACTTGACCACCAAAAACAAGAGACCTCATGAACACATAGTCACTTAGTCATAGAATAAAGTCTTAACCACCTCAAAAAACTAGAGACCTAGCGACTGCATCTTTGAAGAACTGGGCCCACCCTACCAAGTGTCATTATGTTATTTTCTTTCAACTACTTTATTAGCTCTGACAATCCACCAATTGTTCAACTTAACTCAACCTATCTTGACCATGGGAAATATGGAGATTGGGCAACTGTGTATTCATTGAACCACTAAATGAATATCTTAACCTCGGTTGAGTCTGGAGATTATGCGAACACCACATTCGTGAGGTCGCTAGATAAAAGCCTAACCCTAGGTTACATTTGGAGACCTCCTGACTAGGGGCTCTCTAACTCACATTTAACCTCTTCCTTTTAATCAAGTGATCATGTGACTATGCCTTTAATCCCTAAGTCGCCTAATAATTTGGAATATTCCCTTTGTGTTACAAGATTACCTGACTAAGGCAATCTCACAATCACTGAATGGATTGGAATATTCGGTCTAGACTTTGTGAACACAAGACTAAGCTTATAAAGCCTAGGCCCACCTAAGAAACATGGAACCTTGTCATTGCATCATACTTTAACTTGAGCTGACCACCTCTGACCATGGTAATATCTAGCGAACATGCAATTGAGCAAACTTGAAGTCTCATGATCTTTTGGCCAACCATGGTTAACTCCTGAGACTAAGCGACTAAAGGAAGAACTTAACCCGGTGTTGACATGAGTTATAACTATAGTTTAGGGAAAACACCTTAGTCACTGGATTGTTGAAAGGATTGTTGACCATGGGTTACATTAAGAGATTACCCGACTGAAGGCAATTTGCTGAGTCATTGAATGGAAAAAGAATATGCCATCTGATCAAGAGACTAGGAGATAAAAGTTATTCATGGGGTCAGGGAAATGAAAAGAATATTCTCTCAAGCTTTAGAGATCTCATTGTATGGTAGAAAAATGACCACGCTTCTATGAACCATTACATGCAAGGTTTCTCAAGAATGAGGCCTCACAAAGTGGCTCATAGCTCTCTATGCATGGAGTTGTAAGGGACTATGATGTATTTTCTCTCAGCTAGAGCTACAAGCTTGTGACCTTGCTAGTCAACCACACAATGAGAGATTCAAATGAGGACAAGGGAAAGAATTCCAATAGCCCCAAGAATCACTATGAAATGAAATGCAATGCAAGCTAAGAATGAGAATGCAAATGTGCAAGCTATGCTATGAAAATGGAAGTACAAACTAAGCTATGAAATGGAAATAACAATGTGTTACAACCCTTCCTATTAAGCTATGTGAGATTAATCTATTGCATAAAAGGAAATCTAAGCTAGGAATGCCATGATAATACAACTAAAAAAGGAAATATGCAACTATAATGAATCTCAAATTTGAGCGAAAGCTCACAAAAGATGTCTGAATCAATAAAATCAAGGAAATCAGGGATGAGAATCCCACAAATACTGCCCACTTGGAGTCAAAATCAAAATTAGAGAGAGGAGAACAGCAAATTGATAAAGATTTGACCAAATCATAAGGAAATCACAATCAAAGGTAAAGGTCAAATAGGTTAACCATTTAGGCAATGAAACATGCCCCAGTGAGGAAATAGAAGAATAGAAATAGAAGACTAGAAATAGGGTGATTGAAAGACTAGAAAGTTGAAAGACATGAAAGGGAAGATGCCCCTAAGGAAGATCGAAAGATTATGCCTCAAAGGGTTAGTCAACTGCGCAGAAGAATAGGGAAAACTTGGAAACGTGACTCAGATTTTGATTTTGAGTCTGAAAATGGATAGAAAAATGATGTGACATGAAAGACCAGAAATGAAAGATATGATCAAGAAGAATCAGAAAATGAGCACAATTGACCAATAGTCCATAGATGATAAAATGAAGAGCTCTCTCCATATGCAAGATGCAAAACTACACTAACATGAACCTAAGAATGCAAGCTACTATGAAAGTGGTTGACTTGCAAGGTCACAATGCTTATAGACATCTAATTATCATCATCGAGCACTAGGTAGCGCTGTAAGATCATACAATGCACACTAGTATAACTATGTGGCTATGAATATGATCTTTATTAGATAGGAATGTGGAAATCCCACCTAGGCATCAAAGACATGTAGGTCAAGATGACTAATGCAGTGAGATCACCTAAGTTTGATATGGTGAGATTATGCTTGTATCAAGACACATGAAAGTCAGGATTACTAGAAGCATGCACTCACAAAATAGTCAAGGATAATACCTTGTCAATCCATAGTGTCAAGTAAGACCAGCATAAATGCTCATGACAGTGAGGACCAACAAAATATACCCATAAGAAGATAAAGAAATAAAACATGTTCTCATACCCTCAGTCTTCTAGTTGTGCATCATTGAAAACTTCTCAGGGAGAGACCACTCATCAAACAAATCATCATAGATAGCACACAAAGAAAAATAAAGTCAACATATCTCAATTGAGTTGATTGTTTAAGTGCATGTGTGTTGGTCATAGAGTCAGACTCTGAGTATCGCATTTGCAAATGAGCAATATCGCATCATACTTAGAGTATAGGCAAGACATCTGATAAGTGTTAAGAAACACTCCACGCAAGGGTAGTGTTGAAAAACACTTTTTGGGGTGGTGTTGAAAAACACCTGTTGTGGAATGCCCCAAGAGACAAATGCACCTAAAGGACCTATGCAAATAGTTATGCCCCCTAGACAAAGACAAAGACCAATTCCAGACTATGCTAAATAAGGTCAAGACATGTTGGAGAAAGGCTCAGTGTCAAGGATGCATGCTAACAAATAGGAGTACAAAGGCCTCAAGTAGCGCCTGTTTCCAGGTTTTCACCACTTGGATTTATTGCAATTTTTTCTTTTTTCTTTTTTTTTTGTATTTTTGCTACCAAGGCACCTGTTTCCAGGTTTTCACCAAGGCACTTCTTCTATTTTTTTTGAATTTTTGAATTTTTTTTATTTTTTTGTATTTTTCCAAGACTGTATATGCTTTTTAGGATTTTTTCAGCATCGTATATCAATTTTTTTGGTATTTTTTCAGGATCATAAAATATATACAAAGGATGCCCCTAGACAAAATAGGCATCAAACTCTTTAAGCAAGATCATATCATGCAATCCCAATGTCTAGCAATGTGGAGGACAAGATGGATTAGCAAGTTGGTGAATGAGATGAAGGAAAGGAGAATGAAAGAAAAAGGAGGGAAGAAATCCTCAAGGTCAAACTCCTTAAGAGTACCCAAGGTAAGGGAAAAATTGTCATGTAAAGCACATTTGGACAACCAATGAAAGGCCAGCATAGGATAAGTCACAAAATCATAATGCAATAGCAAGAAAGGATGCAGTCCAAAGGAGTAGACATGTCAAGAGACTTCATAGCATCGTGTTTTACTTGTTTTATTAGATCAAGACCAAAGGGGAAAAAGGCTAGAATAAATGGAGGAAAATAGATATGAAGGCTAAACATGAATGAAATGAAAGAAAGATCATCATAAGATAGCTCACAAGATAGCCAAATGTTCATGTATAGGTCAACATTGTCAAGATCAAAGAGAGAAGATGGAATGGATGAAACATGTAGAAGAACTACGCATGATGTCTGATTGTCAGGTTTTCATGATGGTACTTATCCAAGGTGCCACAAGGGAGTGGTTTTCACCATAGGATGAATTTATTTCTCTTTACTTTTGCTACCAAAGTGCCTGTTTCCAGGTTTTCACCATGGCACATTTTCAATTTTTTCAATTTTTTTCTTTCTTTTTTTTTCATTTTTTCTACTTTTTTGAATTTTATAATTTTTTGGAAGAAAGAAAGCTTTTCAGATAATGCTCCTTGAAAGGATAAACCATGATATGCCAAGGATTCAAAATGATATGCTCAAAGATGCTAATAAGGAAATGAAGATGAAAGAGAAAATGGAGGATAAGGCTTTATATAAAGCGAGTGAGGTTGGAAGATAGGATGAATAGAAAAATGAGGAAAAATGATAGAAGGTAGAAGGATAATGAATGAAAGGATTGTGAAAAGGTAGATGGAAAGGAAGACAAGATCAACATCAACACACACCTTGAAGGGTGGCAAGAGGATGGAGGAAACATGAATGAAGGGATACGTGAAGGAATATGGTGAATGGATAGCAGAGGTTGCAGTTTGGGTGCATGGAATGGAAGAATATCTTTGGAGGAAGATGAAGTGGAAGCCTTTGGAAGCTTGAATGTCAACTTCACTTTTTGTTCAATATTAGACTCTTTCAAGAGAGACTTTGGAATCCATATAGCCTTAGGCTTTTCATTTCCTTTAGAGAGAACATCTTGAATGATGGATTTTGGAACCCATACTTATCTTGTAGTTTTCTTCTTAGATATCTCTTTTGACTTTATGCCTCTATGTCGATTAGAGGAGACATGGTGATCATCTTTTGATGGATTCTTGTATTGCTTCTTTTTCTTATATTGACCATTCAAGTTACTCCCAAAAGACTTGGGACTTGTGGAAGAAGAAGGAAAATACGACTGGTTTAGATGGGTGGGTGAATGAAAAGGATTCAAGGGTATGCATCTATGTTGATCTTGAGGAAAGATAGGAGATGGAGGGACATAAGGACCCAAGATGCATGATGAATTAGGAGAATTAGGAGGGGAAAGTGAAGGGACATAAGGGCCCAAGATGGAAGGAAGACGTGAAGCCCTTACTATTGGTGGAGGAGGTCCAAGGATGGATGTGGAAGATGCAAAAGGATAATTATTAAGTTCATTAGCATCTATATGAAAACCAAGGATATCAACATCTTTAGAGTGAGCATTAGAATTTTCAACAGGATCTTGGACATCTTGAATAGGAGTAGTTTCTTTGATAGGATTATTCAGAGTTTGCAAAGACTCAAGAAGAGAAGAAAGTGGAGGTGAACATGGAGTGGTAGAACAAGAAGATGGAAGACTTTGATCTTGACAAGGATCTTTGGATAGCGTAATCACATAATTTTCTTCTTGATTTTCAATAGGCTCAACATTGGAAGTAATAACACCATTTTTGATAACCTTAATGGAAGTCTCATATTTGAAAAGTGCAAGCATAGTAAGGTTATTTTGATTGTCAATAAGCTCAATAGTGTAAGTAGTAGCTTGTTCTTGCTTAGGAAAAGACTTGAACGGATGAGAGACATCATGAGAAGGATTGGATGACATGGAGGGTTCTTGATCTTGATCTTTCTTTATATGCTTTTCTTTATTATTTTTAGAGTCCTCTTGACATGGAGCCACTTCTAAGGATGAGGAAGCATGTTGGAATGGTATGGAAGACTTTAGAAGAGATGGTGAAGGACTAGCTGAAGTAGGAATTATAGCGCATGAAGGCTTAGGCTCTTTAGGTTTAGCATTATTGAAAGTATCTGCAGCCAAGTGAGGGTTAGCTTGAGTTTCTTTAAGAGGTGGCCCTTGAGAATAACTATAAGGAACCGCATGAAAAGTATTAGGATTTGAATTGGATGAAGGATTTGTGAAAGATTTGGAAGACTCAGCAGCTTTAGGAGATGTGTGGATATTGGAGGAAGTAGGGGATGGAAGGGAACCATCACAAGACAAAGGTTTAGCATTAACATGATCTTTCTTGAGAGTGCAACCTTTATTTTCAGCATTAGAGTTTTTAGACAAGACATGCTCATAGTATCTTCATTTATAATCAGCATGGAAAGCTTTCTCTTCCTCAATAGAAGTAGATGTATCATATTGTTCACAACAAATATCATAATTTCTCTCAAAATTAGAATCATATGGATCCCCATCACAATCTACCCAATAGGATGACCCTTTAGAAATCACAAGTGTACCACGAGGATGATGCTTAAGAATAGAAGTTTCATGGGCATCACTACATTGTCCATCATCATAGTCATCATAGGTGGGTGTGCCACTCTTCATGGAAGAGACATCACAAGGACTATCACATTGCTCTTTATGGTATGAAGTAAGACTCTTTGAAGAAGAGGAAAATGAAGACCTCATGGAAGAAGAAGATTTAGATAATGAGGAATTTGAATAATGTTTAGAAGAGTCATGATAAGATTTGGGAGATGATGATTTTGAATTACGTTTATAAGGGTCATGACAAGACTTAGAATGTGAGGAATGATGAGAAGATTTAGAAGATAAAGAATGTTTGGAAGAAGGAGATCATGGTAGGATCATGTGGATGATTCTAGCAAAGGCATCTGATTCATTCAACTTTTCTTTTATTTTTTCTATAAGTTTATTACCCATGCCATATTTAGAAGAACCATTGGAGGAACAAAATTCTTCAAATTGAGAAATGAGTTCAAGATCATCCATTCTCAAGAGAGGTTCCATGGCAAGGTAGTTGAAATTCATGGTTCTATAAGAGGAGGAATCAATCATGGAAGAAATGAATAGAAGAGATGAATAGAAGAAGGTAGACTAGAAAATAAGAGGAAAAGAATCAAGAAGAAGAATTTCCCATGGGAATAGAAGACTTCAGAAGAACATGGGAAATGGAGAAGAAAGAAGAAGACTAAGAGTCATCTTGTGTAATTGATACCATAACGTTCATTGAGATGTTGAGCAACATGACAGCACCTAGGACATGAAAGAAAGAAACTCTAGGTGACAAGTCAATCTCTCAAAGTGCCAATGCCAACCTAGGATAATTGAGATTCTCTATTGTCCAAAGAGAAAATGAAAAAAATAGAAGATAAAAAGGCATTACCAACACTGTCAAAGAGGTGCTTCCAACAAAGGGTGAATACCCTAGCACTTTTGAATCAGGAGTTGGACTTAGCCAAAATTCAAATTGAAATTGAGATAGGTGAAAAATGATTTGGACAATAAGAGGACCAAAATTTTCCAAGAGTGTAGCTAACAATCCTAGAGATGAACCTTGTCACCAAGAATGGCCTTCTAACTTGACAACTATTCCCAAAGTGACCTTGTAAATCAATTAATGCTATCCTTAGAGAGCAAAAACTAGAAATTTAGAGCAAAGATAGGTCTCTAATGACAGAGCAAGAAACCTACTCAAAGACCTAATTTGCCTAGCATCAATTGAAACTGACCAAACTGAAAGCACAACAGAAATTAACTAGGCGATATACTTTAGGCTACCAAGGTGATAAACCTATAATCGGGCGATACTTCACCTTATACCAGGCGATAGACCTCACAATAGCTGGGCGATATACTCTAGGCAGGTCAGGCGATAGTCTAGAAGGGGCGAACTATTGCGTGATATTTCTTCTCAAAGCAGGCGATACTTATATCAAGCGCGAAGTATCGCATGATACTTCATCTTACAGAGTGCGACACTGTTGCAGAATTTTTTCAACTTTTGACCAGAATTGTGTAAAGTTTACATTTTTGGGTTTGTTTGATCAAAATTTCCAGTTTGAGGGTTTATTTTTTGAATGTAATCACAATGACCGTAGTAAAATGACAGGTTTTCAAATAGTATGGGATCAAACGTGTCTTCAAGCACTTGAAACAAGGGAAAAAGAAACCTTGCCAAGACAATCAATTATGATATCAAAATGAAAAGGCACCCTATGAATGCTACCGATTGTTTGTATGTTGAGAACATTTACACTGGTATCACACAATCGAGAACAATTCAAGAAAGTCTATCCTAAAAAGACAAGGCTCAATACTTACCAACTTAGCCCACAACTTGATGCCCCCTTGCCTCACACCAAGTGGTTGCCCACAAGAGATATTGGCTTTGTCGTGGAAGTGTCAAACAACACAACCAAAGGGACACATATGGTGAGTATCTTAAGGTGATCTGGGTAAACCACTTGGATCAATCCTTGCACTAAGAAGATAAGTGGCTAAAATAAGGTGGCTTCTATCTATGGTTCTTAATAAGGATTTCCATTCATAACACCCCTCTTGCTCCTCATAGAGGACTTGGACTTTGCAGCCTCAAGAGTACCTTAAGCATTCTTGTTCAATGTCTTCCTTATGGTCGCAATCCCATGAACTACTCACATCAAATGAAGACAAGTGTTATGTCTACGAAGGTTTTTGGTGTCCTTGATAGCCTTGAGATTATAGTGAGTTGGAATCACTTGCCACCAAGGAAAATGATGACAAGGTTGTCCCCACTTGAGTCGTTCCTCTTGATTGCTCAAGAGTAGGCCCGCTAATGGATTCCTAAACTACACAAAAATGGATAATTTTTGAGGTTCAAGGTTTTTGATTCACCACAAGGGTGAAGAGCATACTCCCCTATCTCAGAAACTTCTCCCAAACACACCAAGCAAAGTTCAATTACCCCCTTGCTTCCAAAACCTTAAGATGGGTCAAGATTTTCTGATTCACCTAAAGGTGAAGAGAATACTTCTCCTACCACCCCAAGATTCCTTTCACAAAGTATTAAGTGCCTATGAAATGAAACAACTAGTATATGCCACACTCAATAAAGAAAGCAATTAAACAAGCACTTGATTTGGTTTTTATTCTTAGGGCAGCCCTGCAAAAACCATTAGTAGCCCTCTTTGACATGCAATTTTAGCAAAATGTTCAAGCAAGAAGCACCTACAACCACAACTCGTTAGACCAACAAGGTTAGCTAAATCAAAATCTAAATGAAATAACATAAGAAATTGATTTATCAAAGCTAAAAGATGCAGGTTAGATCCATCTAAATGTAGTAAAGTAAACTAGCAAGCTAAATATGATCAAATTCGGATGATAAAACTCAAAATGTAGGTCTCCGTCAAATCAGGTGATATACCTCAGACTTCACCAGTATCACACGATACAGTTTGCTGTAGTTAGGTGATATACCTCAGTCCAGGTGATATACTGCACTATGGGCGGGTGATACTTCGTGCGACACCAGGCGATATACCTTAATACTGCCATGCGATTCTTCTCTGGCATGAAGGGTCACACGCGTATAGTAAGGTATATCACATGATATACCTGAGAATTATCGCGTGATATTTTGAGACAGAATACCAGAACCTGCAAAATTTCCAAAAAATATTCTAAAAAATGATGAAAATGCAAGAATCTAAAGGACAAAGCTATCTACTCTACCCCATGGTGGGCACCAAAAATGTATGGTAGAAAAATGAGCACACTTCTATGAACCATTACATGCAAGGTTGCTCAAGAATGAGGCCTCACAAAGCGGCTCATAGCTCTCTATGCATGGAGTTGCAAGGGACTATGATGTATTTGCTCTCAGCTAGAGCTACAAGCTTGTGACCTTGCTAGTCAACCACACAATGAAAGATTTGAATGAGGACAAGGGAAAGAATGCCAATATCCCCAAGAATCACTATGAAATGCAATGCAATGCAAGCTAAGAATGAGAATGCAAATGTGCAAGCTATGCTATGAAAATGGAAGTACAAACTAAGCTATGAAATGGAAATAACAATGTGTTACAACCCTTCCTATTAAGCTATGTGAGATTAATCTATTGCATAAAAGGAAATCTAAGCTAGGAATGCCATGATAATACAACTAAGAAAGGAAATATGCGACTATAATGAAATGAAATAACAAGTCTTCAAAGCTTGGATGTAGAATATCTTCAAAGAGCTCCAAATGTACCTAAAAAACCTGTAGCATAACATTAGCATAAATGATGGATATGCAAATGAAGAAGAGAGCTCTCCTTTTATAAGAAATGAGAGGAAATGGACCATGGAGATTAAGAGGCAAAAGACTTAATCAAGGGTGGAGGTTGAAAGATGAGCAATCCATGTGCACAAGTATCCTCCAATAGGAAAATAAGAGTTGACTTTTGTGTCCATATGAGACAAAAAGTGCTTTTTTCCTTTTTGTAAAATAAGAATAATGCTTTGTTTTTGCAACTTAGGATAAGAGGAAAAGGTGGGGCTTTTTATTTATTAAAAGGGGAGGAAATATTCCTTTTAATCAAATAAAGACTTAGGATAAATGGTTAGCCCAAGGATAAAAATCCAATATATGATCGAAATTAAGACTTGATCAAGAAATTGATAATGTTGAAAATATTGATTATTGATAAAAATGATTCAGGATTGATAAATCAAATAAACGGGGCCCAAAGTTTAGGCGACCATTTTTGGGTACATACACTCATGACTAGCCTAAGCTTATAAAGTGCACATGGGAAATAAAGACCTTAAGTAGCTAAAAAAGGTAATGACAAAATAGAAAGGCCATAGGGTTTTTAGGTTTTTAAGCCCCCAACGGTCACATTTTTCAAATTTAACTGTTGTTAGACCAGAGAGTAAAACAATTTGTAGAGACCAGAGGAAAAGGTAAAAGACCATGAAAATTCTCAAAGCTCTCAATAGTAAGATTTAATTACAATTGCTAGACAGAAACTAGCCTATGGCCAAATTTGCATGGAATAGGAGAAATTTTGGTTAATAGTAGTATGTAAAGTATGATAGCAAAAAAATCATAACAAATAACACATAACACAATGATTTAACATGGAAACCATACTAAGGGAAAAAATACTTGGGACTGATAACCCAGAATAATTCACTCTTCTGAAGCGAACTCAGTAAAGAGCCAACCCTATTAAAGGTTACAATGCACACTATTAGGTGTGACCTGGTTAGAGGATTTATCACTAATAGTTAACTTTTGACCAGCATTCACTATGGGTTCAACAAGATAACACTTTACATTCAACAAATGTCATAGGATAGTACAATAAGACTATTAAGTCCACTCGGTTAAGAGATTTTCTGAATCAATGGTTAAAATGATACAGTATTGATCTGATTGAAATACAACTCAATTGCAAATATTTAGATCTATGTTATGCTCATAAAATCCTTTGATCATTAATCAATTTCACTTCCTCAATATTTCTCAACTTACTTTCACTCAGTAAAAAGTTCTCTGATGCTCGGTAATGTCAATAGCTCAGTTCTTTCAATAACCAGTTTGATCAGGCATGGACGA
The DNA here is from genome assembly GCA_027943335.1 of Chamaecyparis obtusa. Lineage (NCBI taxonomy): Eukaryota > Viridiplantae > Streptophyta > Pinopsida > Cupressales > Cupressaceae > Chamaecyparis > Chamaecyparis obtusa. The sequence continues at coordinate 1,126,617 of BSBK01000690.1, forward strand.
ATAAAATTTTCACGTGAAATCTCTGTAGTCTCCTTTTTGTCCAACATGTTTCAATAATGAAACTCATATATCTCATATAGACAAGTAAACCATTTTCATATCAGCCATTATATTTTTCCTCTTAATCTCCTTTGTCCATTTTGTCGCTTAAACCTTCTTTGGTAGATGTGTCATTAACACATTTCATTCTCATCCTTTAGATAATCTATGAATTATGGCATTCATGGATCTCATAAATAACTTCATCATTAACCTCAAAATCATAACAATTTCCAGCTCATCAAATTTAGTTAGTTGTTCTTAGAATTTAATACTTTCATCCATACTCGGTTAATACTGAATGTGTCGATGATAACTAGCTTGGTTATACTATCACTCAAAATACACTACACTAGCTCAGTGTATACATAAATCTTCAATTACTGACCACATTGACTTGTTCAAATTCAAATCTCTTCTTCATAATAGATTGATGTAACATTCTCAAGTCAACAATATAAAGCCATAGACTCATCAATAAGTTACCCAGTATTTACCTTATCCTTATCTATCATATCCATCTTTTCCTTATGTGGATATCTTAGTTCTTTGTCTTTTCTTCCTTCAACATATGTTCAGATGTTTGTAACTATCAGGATAAGTAGTGTCAAAACTAGTTGACATCAATGACAACATATTTTCTAATTTAATCATCTTACTTATCACTTCAATAGCTCAGTGATCTCTAATCACTATCTCTTTAGTTCATCCAAATATTTAATTAGTTGTATTTCATCACCGTGTGTTACAAGAGGTTATATTACACACTGAAGGAGGAAGTGATAGTAGCACCAGCAACAAATATCCTTCCTCTATGCGTAGTTACTGCAAATTTATTGTCTATACCTTTGACATGGATCACATTAACAGTTGTTTCGACCTAGGTGATGCAACTAAAAAACTTGTTATAGTTAATAGAGGTAGTGGTATAATAATTTCCATCACCATGGTCACCATGTTTACCCTTGCCTTGGTTTTGGACTGGTAGGTTTGCATTAGTAGATACTTTCTCATTGTTGTATTAATGAAACACATTTTGGTAGATCCAGAGGTTTGAATTTGGTGAAGCCTAGGTAGGTGCATCAACTGCGATCTCCTTTTTGTCTATGAGATCATATATGTAATGTTTGAGTTTCATGCACTTCAAGGTGGTGCATGTCCCTTTGTTAGAGTTTTTGGTGACTCTACAACACCACTAGGATCAAATGAAAGACCAAGATAACTTCTGTAAGAGATTGGAAAGACAATTGCATTAAGATGGAAGAATGATATTATTGATAATGTACATTCATTGATTGATTGAATGAATTGAATAAAAAGTACATAATAGGCCTCCTAATAAAGGAAAGGCTATAAGAGACAATGATAAGAGGTAGATAAGCTATCACCTATGCAAGGTGTAATCACATGTCCACCAGATTTGGATCATCCTCCAATATGCAATGAAGTATATGTCATGATGAAGATGATAATGTGATATGTGCACTAAATGTGGATCTCACACCTAAAGTGGAATTTCTCCTACACCATATGCTTATTTGAGGTGAAAACTCCTAAGTGTCTCAATGAAAAACTACAATGTAATTCATTATCCTAAGTAAGATTAAGTAAAGTGTAATTAAGACTATTTAATTACACCAACACCCCATATTAAGTGAAACTTAGGGGAATGCACTTAAACTCACAATGCAAGATGGGTCCCAGCTACTAGGCCATGTTTGGTACCCATGTAAAATATGCAATACAATACAAGAAATACAATCTCTCATAAAGTGGAGAAAGAGGGGAAACCTCATGGAAAAAACCTCCCCCATAAATAGAGATGAAAATACAAGATGCATGGATGGATGGAGTACTCAAGACCCCCCAAGAACTACATACATCATGTATATTTATCCCACCATAAGAAGGATATTTGGAGAAATGATAAACCCCCCATAATGAAGAAGCTCTAATGTTTATGAAGAGTACCTACAAACAAAAGATGATCCAATGCCTACAAGAAACATGTCTCCCCATAGGAATAAATAGATGCATCAAATGATGAAGAAGCTAATTAATATGAAAATGGAAGGAAGAAGAAGATGAATGTGTCCATGTATGCATCTTTGAAGATTGAATAGGTCTCTCCAAGCTCAAAGAATCTATCACATCAGGTGACAAACTAAGTGAAGGAGAAGAATTAAGAATGTTAATCTCCAAAGAAGGTGGAGAACTATCTCTAATTGTGATGCCATCATCAAAGAGAAGAGAAACACCATCTTGTATGTCTCCCAAATATGAATTATGTGAATCAACAACAAATTTTGAAATTTCATGCAAGTAGTCATCACATACTATAAGATTTGAAGCTCTATGATTATCATGCTGAATAGTAGAACCCATGTCTAAAGAAACAAGAGGTGGAGGAGTAGTAAGCTCAATTCTTGGATAAAACAAAATGATTCAATTGTCCAAAGTTCTCCTCATATACATAATTCACCCTTGGAAAAAGGGGTGTGCTCATCATTAATATCATCATCATCAACAAAAAAATATGAAAAAGAATACAAGCATGATGTATGATCAACAACTCCCATAGCTATGACATCTCTAGTCTCCATGTCACTAATGTAGAAATAATTAGGAGTGAACTCAACAATTTTACCTTATGCCCCATGTGTAATTTTGTAAATAGAAAGGATATTAGTGGTCAAGGATGGTACACAAAGAACATCATTAAATATCCCCTCTCGCATAGGATTAGAACCTTACCCATAAAACCTCATGTATGTGTTGTTACCCATCAATATATTAGGATAATTACAAGGCTCAATTGAAGAAAACATATCCATAAAAGATGACATATGATGTGATGCACCTAAATCAAGAAGCCATTTACCTTTCCCAGGATGTGTGGAAGTCAAAAGTGCTTGTCCTTTACCTTTATCCTTGGATGATGATGAAGATGTAGAAGCTGCCAAATGTGTAGAAGAGGGACTAGACACTGATGAGGGAAACTTAATATTGGTCCTTTGAAGAATGTGTGTGAGATCATCAATCTTCTTGTGAAAACATTTATGCTTGTCATGTCCTAGCTTATTACAATATGCACATTTTTTCCTCTTTCTTCTAGATGATTCCTCTCTTGAAGAGGACTTGGATTCAAAAGTATTTTATGAAGGAGATTCATTACATTTTTCATGAGGCTTAGGATCATTATGTTTCTTCTTTCCTATTCCATTAGAAGACTTTGTAGTGGATTCATTTTCAAGCAATGCATGATGTGTTGAAGCCCTCAATCGACCCATGTGTGCTAAATTTTCTTCTTCCCTTATGAGTTGAGCTGCAAATTCATCAAGAGAATTCAATTTGTATGAACTACCAAGAGCATCCATAGTAGCATAGAAAGTAGAAACAAAGATTGAGTATTCATGACCTAGCTTGGAAAGAATAAAAAATATCAATTGTCCATCCCCTTTAGTAATGCCACAAGTAGAAAGCTCCAATCTAATAGAATTGAACTTAGAGAAAAAGTCTTGAATATTTTCAAAATCACTAGGATTGAGACCTATGAGCTCTCTCTAATCTAAATTTTCTCATTCAATCAGGTTTACCAAAGAGTCCCTCCAATATTATCCAAGCATCATGAGGATGTGTGCAATATGCAATATGAAATAGTAAATCATGAGAGATGGATGATCTAAGAGAGACAATTTCTTTATCCCTTCAATCAAACCATTTTATCCTTTCTACAACACCTGTAGTTGGTTTTTGATCCTACCCAAGAGTCATTCTAATCAATCCAATACATAAAAATTGATCAAATAAAGATTCTTTCCATTTATGGTAGTTATATAGAGTGAGGATCTTGACACTAGTACATTTGAGGTCAAATTATGACGGCCATTTGTTGGATTTGCAACACTCATTTGTCAAAATTTTGACACACGAGTCTGTCACAGTTTTTGCATACGAAATTGTGACAGAAGACATATCTGTCAATTTACCAACACCATGTCACATCAGAAACTTGTACATGATAACAACTTCATTATGGAATTTATGTCAATTCATCCGTCAGATTTCCAATAACAAGACCTATTGGAAATATACAATCTCTGGCAGAACGAATTGTCGAAAACATATTCTTTTCGACATTAGAACTATTGGAATAGTGACAGTTTCCACCAAATTCTGACAGGTCTACTTGTTGGTTAAATGGCATTACTATCAAAGTTTCTATCAAAAATTTTCTATTTATGACACTTCAACTGTCGAAAGAGTGACAGTTGGGCAACATTTCTCTGACAAGTTTCCCTGTCGAACGTATAGCATTACTGTCACAAGAAATGTCATAAATTATTTTTCCCTAATATTTTGTCTATCGAATGCATAGTACTTCCATTGAAATTAATTATAAATTGTTGAAAAACTGATGGATAGGCACATTAAAGATAACATAGCTCAAGAGACCATCATAGGTTGTCTCTTTCTTCAATCTATATTATTGACAGAATGTTTTACCTTTCATTAGGTCATAAAATTTGGAGATTTGAAAGAGTTTAATAGAATATTTTCATGAAAACGGATATTATTTAAGTTGGCATTGCATGATTTTATCTACTTTGCACACTTGTAGATTATGAGGGTGGTGATAGAGAAGCATGGCCATGGGAGGAGATGCTTCTTTACCACCGTCTTCATAGTATACAAGTGCGCAAAGTAGATAAATTTGTGCAACGTCAACTTAAATAATATACGTTGTCAAGAAAATATTCTATTAAATTCTTTCAAATCCCCAAATTTGATGAGTTAATGAAAGGTAAAACATTCTATTAGTAATATATACCAAAGAAAGAGACAACCTATGATGGTCTCTTGAGCTATGTTATCTTTAGTCCTAGCTACTATCCTAGCTACCTGTCGATCATCGAGAATAATCACCATCTTGCATTTATGTACACTACACAAATTGATCCCAGTCTTGGAAAAACATTTTACACTTGTACATCTCATCAATACTAGAGGACTAAAGTAATATTATATGATCACTAGCACATTTCGTGCATGGATGAGAAACAATATCCAAAGTTTCTAGATAACCATTTTTGAGAAGAGGAATGAGTAGAGGCCAAAGAAGGGATAATTGTGAAGTTTATATAGATGTAGGTTACTGAATCATCATCTCTACACTGGTACTCAATATGGCCCCCACTCCATATACATCTTTTCATAATCGAAAAACTCTCCATCATTGATTCCCGTCATTTTTTCAGCATCTTCTTGGACTGAGACCTTAAATTATTGAGATTCTCTTTATTTTGAGAATAGTTTAACATTCTCTACTTAACAAGGCCAACCACATGAAGGTGGAAGCTTACCTAGCCCCTCCTAGGAGCCTCTTATGACCCTTTACAACATTTTAAGACCCCTAAGATGTATTCTTAGGGATCGTAAAGGGTCATAAGGGGTCCTGGGACACAGCAGCTAAGAAACATAAATGTAGACATCCTGGTCACAATTTTTTGGAGACACAACATAATTGAGTGGTTTTTTGAGATGATGCAGTAGTAGAGCTTATATTCCACAACAAAAAAGAAGACATATTTTTAGCTCAGGTCTGGATCCTACCCCAATTGTCGAAGGATCTAGGGCCAGGCTTGAAAGATGTCTTCCCATTATATTTGCAACATTGTGTCCATCCATGATCTCGGGAACATCATCGTCTTTCCACTCTCCATTTGCCAAAATATATTGCTTCTTCAAGCTTGCAGAGTAATCTTATTAATAAAAGAACTCTTGCCAACATTAGGGTACCCACAAATCAAAATAGTTGATGTTATTGGTGCTTGTGCTCAAGAATATTGATTCTCTATTTTGAAATGGCCAAATCATTTTTATTTCGATTGTAGAGAAAATGAGGGGGTGAAAGCTGATTGAGCATGAGAGAAGGCATTGCATTTTATTTGATCATGAATTCTCTCTGAAATGACCAATCATGTTTTCTATTCGATTCTTTTTGGTGTTTTTTTTTCCATATTTAGTAGATAAAAATCATGGAAAAAGCCACTTAGCCATCTTTTTGATGTTCTAGGTATTTTACAAAGATATAGGTATGTGGATTTATCATTCAATTTCTTGTAGTTATTGGTCAAATGAAAATATTTTGTCACATTGCAAGGGCAAGATATCAGTTTGGTGTTTTCAGTTTATGTTAGAAGTTGATTTGGTAAAATCTTCAAAAAACACACTACATGTTCTAAAATGTAAAGAAGTTTAATGTTAAATGTAAGATATATATCTCATCCATAGTAATCAAAAGAAAGGACATGAAACTTATAAGGAGATTTACCAAACCAAAAATATAAGTGAAAAGGAAACATGGATTGGTACCTTATGAATTGGTTTTTGAGGTGCACAATCTTTATCAATCTCCTCAGAACAAGACCCCTCCTCATGAAAAATGCACTTAACACAAAAAAAAATCTACAAAAACTGAACCAATGGCATGTTTAGAACAAAGAAATAGATTGATAATAATATGCTAAAAATTCTATTATGTTTAATACACGCAAAAGGACCAGTCCCAACAATTCTTAAACATATTTTATCTAATATGATAATAACATGCTAATTAAATTGATAAAGGTGTTATTTGCATTTAATCTTCCAATTACTAATTACACAAAAAGCAAATTTACAAAACTGAACCAATGGCATGTTCTTTGTATGTGATTTCTTCATCTTTCGAGCCTCTGGCATCATATTCAACCACAAATTTCAAATGCATTGCATTTTATTTGATCATGAATGATCTCTGAAATGATCACATTCTACTGGTGTTGTGCCCTAGCCCATGCTTTATCTCCATTATTTGATGTTATTGGTGCTTGTGCTCAAGGATATTGATTCACTATTTTCAAATGTTTGGATTGTTTTGGTCATGACTGTTCCTCTAGTACACAATTAGGAAATGTAATTGTCTAATGATTATATGTAATGTTGAATGGATTAAATGCTTTATTCTTGGTAGAAGTGAATGGAAGGAATAGTGTTGGTGTTAGGTTTCATTTATTATTGAATTCAATGGTTTCCAAGATGTGTTGAGGAGTTTTCTCCTCATTTAATGTTAACTGTTACTACACAATCCACTCATACAATAGTGAAATTCTATGTGATTGAAAATTTCATACAATTGGTCCTTTGGCATGTATTAAATACAATCTAGTCACTTATTGAATGCTTTGGAGACTACTGGTTTGACTATCCATGCGTTACCAGTTACTAAGATTCATTAAAGGATACAAAACCCTTCATTTTGGGGTTATTGTGTGTGGATTCAAATGTAGGTTTGATTTGGTTAATGTTTAGAAGAGATCAATAAAGTATTTAAAGACAATCTTACACTTTTGGAGAGGTTTGAGAGGCACTTATAATGATTGTACCCTCACAAACAATGGCATAGACTGGTTTTACTAAGTTTCCTTTCTCTACCGCAGGGGTACAGTCAGAGGGTTCATTGAAAAAATGATCCTTTGAATGGTTACTATGAATATGAATGATTTGATATAGCATATTTCTCATTTTACTTGAAGTTTGGAATAGCTTGTGCAAGGGTGAAAGTAGTTTTGATTATTTTGGTCGTGACTATTCCTCTACACAGTCAAAAAATGTAACTGTCTAATGATTATATGTAATGTTGAATGGATTAAATTCTTTATTCTTGGTAGAAGTGAATGGAGTTTCCAAGATGTGTTGAGGAGTTTGCTCCTTGTTTAATGTTAATTATTCATGCACAATCCACTCATACAACAGTGAAGTTACAAAACTGAACCAATGGCATGTTTACAAAAAAGAAATAGAATGATAATAATATGCTAAAAATTCTATATATTCTATTTAATACACGCCAAAGGACCAGTCCCAACAATTCTTAAACATACTAGTTATCTGATATGATTAATTGTTAATAAAGGTCTAATTCTGTAGACTGCTAGCACGAAGGAAGATTTGACCTAGCCAAATTTTCCTTGTACCACACAAAAAAAAAGTGTGATAACTATGTCTACTCCAACCTTAATTGCTTAAGAATTCATCATATCAGATAAAGCATGTTTAAGAATTGTTGGGAGTTCTATTAGACCTTTGTTCTAAATATGTCATTGGTTTTCAAATGTTTAGATTCATGTTTGTTGATATTACTGGCATATATGTTTAATGACACCATTGTATATTGTTGTCACTAAAATGACCACATTCTATTGGTGTCATTCCCTAGCCCATTCTTTAACTCCATTATTTGATGTTATTGGTGCTTGTGCTCAAGGATATCTATTTTTTTGAAATGTTAACTGTGGTTATCAAATGGATAGCCCGTGAGCTTCTAGCTAGGTGTCATTTGTATTGATAGCTTAGGGAATCAAATGTATTGTATCATTGATAGTTGAGACACTATCAACCATCGCTTCCACATAGCATTTCACTATTGTATGAGTGGATTGTGCAGGAACAGTTAACATTAAACAAGGAGGAAACTCCTCAACACATCTTTGTTGTAGACATGTCATTGGTTCAGTTTTGTAAATTTGTTTTTTATGTTAAATGCATTTAAATAGAACATTAAGCATAGTAATAATATGCTTAATCTATTAGTAATTACAGATTAAATGCCCATATCGCCTTTATCAGTTTAGCATGTTACTATAAGATACTAAAGAAGACCTACTATTTGTCAGAGAAATCTTCACTATCCCCCACAATGAGGACAATGAAGATTGACCTCCTGCCCCACAACAAAGAACATTGTAATAAGAATAAGATATAATATAGTGTTAGAATAAACTTTGAACAAAGACATGTAATGCTTAAGTTAATGATATAAAAAGATGCAAATATAGGAATTGAAAAAGAAGATAGTGCCAAGAAACATTTTCACAAATATGAAACATGAGGAAAAGTAATAACATTAACAATGCCAAGATTCATAGCATTAAATTTCACCCGTGGATGCATTTCTGTAGTGGGTTGCACAACATCAAAAATATGTAGAATTGCATTTTAGCTGTAACTAAGATTATCATGTGGAACATACCTTAAACTTTGAAAGAATTCTCCAACCTAGCAATTCAAAATTCAATCTAGGAAAGCATCAGTAAGTGAAATATATTATAGACATCAACATCAACATCATCATAATCATTAGAAATAAACTTTAAAGACATATTTTGGATAGTACTAGTTTCTTGAAATTTTTTGTGATGCTTCTAAACTTTAAAGACATTTTATGGCTTAATGATAACATAGATTAGTGTTTTGTTTTCTGATGCAATGTTGTTGATCATTCATGGTCTTGAAGAAACTTTTGATTGTTTTGATTCACAAGTCTTGACATTGTTTCTCAATGTGATATAGACTAACCATGAGATGGTTCAGTTGCTCCTCTCTTTCTATTTAATCATTTGTCTTCTTCATGGTGTAAGTGTCAATATGTTATAATCCAACTAGCATGTGATACCCCCACCTCTAACAAATCACACAACATGCAAATCATAGCCAAAGACTTGGGTGATCAGCATACACAAATAGCGATTACCCTTAGGAAACAATGATCATTAATATTCATTAATGGTAGGTGGTGATTCCTTGGTAATAAAGGCATTGATAGCATTCATAATTGTATAGCTCTTTACCTGATCTAGTCACATCATCAACATTGAGGTCTGTTCATCTGGCCTCGACCTCAACCTCAACCTGCTCATTAACAATGGCCTCTACACTCTCTACAACTGCAATACAAATTGTTACATTAATCCAAAAACCAATTACAATTAAATTTGTATTACTACACCAATCAATTTAAGATGTTTACTTGTATCACTGTGATGCACGTCCTCATTTTCATCAACACACATAGGTTATGTATGGAAAGAATCGATAGGCTGCATTTCAATTTCATACATATTCATGTTATCATTATTTTCTTACTTAAAACAAATTTTCTCACTTTATGTTGGAACTTGTTGGTGTTCAAAATGATGCTTATGGTCTTAGGCTACCAATATACCCTCAGATAGATTTTAGGAATGGTTAGCTCCAAAATGTATAGGGATCTTAGGGTAACTGGACCAACTGTAGGGACAAGACTACCCTCTTCTACTTTAGGCTCTGCAAAACCAAGGTGGGTGCACATAACCCAGTGAAAACTATACTTCACACACCAAGGACTAGGTTTGAGTAATAGATTGAATAGTAAGAAAGTACTAAATGTTAACCTCACATTCATTGACTCTCCATTACTATAGGGTAGAACATTACAACCAAAGACTTAAAATTTAGGCATGGTTCTTAATTTATGTGTTTGAATCATAACAACCTCAATCAATACATGTTAATAAAAAAGTACTCATCTAGGCCAGTGCCTCATCCATTGGGAAAGATCTCTAAGACAAACTATACACACACACCAAAGTATATTTGAGATTCAAAGCCATAAACACATTTACAATCTCTTTTACTGCTTATAGAATATCCTTACATAGACAAGAGATAAATCTATGTCCCATCTAGAGTATTATTTCATCTAATCCTGGATTAGAACTCAAGAATGAAGACACATACATAAATCAATATGCAGTGAACTAGAAAGTTGAAAATCTATCTGCGTTGACACAAAGGAGAGAGAAGAATCATGTATCTGCATTAAGTATGAAGAATCCTCAAGTGTATACAATCAATCCAAGAAAACCATGCTTACAAATTACTGCTTAGACCTACAACTTTCTTTCTATTGTCAACAAATACTAAAACAAATCATTACAATCCAGACGGAGAAGAGGACTCACAACCAAAAGATTTGAATACCTAACTCCCAATCCCCTCAAATGATCATAAAAATTCCCTTTATACCAAGGTAACAATACAAGCACAATGATCATTCCCAAATCAAAAATTCAAAACCACCTAACACCACTGAGGAATTAATATAGACATGACAGGGATCAAGCCGCAGCCAGTAAGCTCAAATAGTCCAATTTCAATAGCTATCTAGCCCTGTACTGGTCCCAAGAACAAAATCATCATAAGACCCCAAGAAATCTAGCCTAAATGACCCCTGCAACACAACTTGAGTACTGCTTAATTTTCTTTCTGACGGCAAGACATTTCTCTACAATTACCCATGGTAGCCTGGACCACACTGTAATAGTTGACAACCATTTTCACCCACTCTAGCCGCTCAAAAATTGAACTCTGGTACTTTTTGTCATTGCAAACCCCCTACAAAAATTTGAATTTGAATATAAACGGTCACTTTATGATGCCTACAACAGATCAGCGGTCCCTATTTAAATGTCAGTCAACTTTAAGTTGTGACCGTCTGATCCTCATGTTTCGCAGTCTTTATGATTTACCCTTTTATAGGAATCCTGGTTTACATTTAGCAGACTGGTGACTGAAGGGTTCCACCAGTTTGCAAAACACTTTATACTACTGCTAAATCTTCATGCAAACCAATGAATCCTTTGAATTTCATTGGTACTGCTAAAACTTTATCTGCTCTGCCAAACCACCTAGACCCACACATGGGCCCGCTTTATGCCACTTGTCATTATGTCACTCATTGCTATCACTTAGTCACACTGACATAGGACCTACTAAAAACAAACCATTGGCATCTAATTAGATGGTGGGCACATGATCACATGTGGTAAGAATATTCCATGTAATCATACGATAGCCACATGATCTTTCTTTATAACTCAGGTCCCACTGACAAGCTCCATGTCATTCACCTCGACCAATCAAATGGTGCCATATGATGCACATGTAGCAGTGGACCCACTCACCCTTGTCACTTTTGAAAAAGATGAAATCAATGGCTGGTGCATGATCACAAGCCTCTGACACAACCCATAAGATTATATGTTGCTCATCAGATGGAGATTGTGTCAGAGAGCCGGGCCCAGGAAAAATACAAAGCCAAAACATAGGAAACATTAAAACTCATGACTTAGGAAAAATATTAAATCACCACTAGGCATGCCGACTTAGGAAAAAATAACCAAGGACATATGAAATATTAAAGGGGACCTACTGACACATGAAAAACCTAACCGTGAACCTAAAGATGATCTTTTAATTAGCACATGTGAATAAAATTTTTAAGTGGGATTAAAAAGCAACACCGAAATAGAATGGGGCTAGGGTATTTTGAAATTTTGGCATCCAACGGCTATCTTTTTGAATATTTGAACCAGAGTTTATGCTAGAGACACAAAAAATACTTCAGAGACCAGAATAAAAGGGATAGAATCATGAAATTTTTTTACTAGTCCTAACAGTGGCTAATATTAGGGGATGTATGCCTCTTGTAGGCAAGGAAAGGATTCAGAATCACTGGGAGAGAAAACCAACTCAAAATTTTGACCTAAAAACAAAGCATAGACAAACTAAAAATAGGGGAAAACCTAAACTACTCTTCATAGAAGAGATACTTTAGGAGAAGTAAAACTTTAGAAATTATCCATGAACAAGAAATTCCAAAGTACCACTAGTCAAGTCTTTCAAGACATAAGAATCTGTCCCCCATTTGTCTTCAATAAGATAAGGGCCCAACCAAATTGGATCAAACTTTCCATGCTTCCCCTTATCTTCCAACCTTGCATTCCACATCAAGACGAGGTCACTAATTTAAAAACTTCTCTGGGTGGCCCTCCTATCAAATAATTTCTTACATTGCTTTTGGAATGTCTCATTTCTTTCATGTGCATCTCTCCTTACCTCCTCCAATTGGATCATTTCATCCATTCTCACTCTCATCTCATCATTCAAATCTTCATCATATGCTTGAATAAACCTATACATCTATAATAAGTTATTCTGAGGTGATCTAGCACTTATTCCATATACCAAATCAAATGGAGCACAACCTATGGCCCTCTTTACAGTTACCCTGTCAGCCCACAGTGCCCACCATAACTTTGAGTCCCAGGCTTTCTTATTTCTATCCAACACCCTCTTGAGAATTTTAATAAGACTTTTATTACTGGATTCAGCCTAGCCATTTCCTTGTGGATGGTATGGGGAAGAAAATGAAATGTGTATCCCATATTGCTGACAAAAATCACTAAACTCCTATGATCTAAAACACATTGCATTATCAACCACAATTGTCTCTGGGCAACCAAATCTAGCGAGGATATTATGCATCACAAAATCAGTCACAACCCTACTAGTGGCCTTTCTAGTAGGGATAGCTTCAACCCACTTGGTAAAATAGTCTGTTGCCACTAGTATGTAGGAATGTCCACCACTAGACTAGTTTTGAATTTCCCCAATGAAGTCAATACCCCACTTTTGGAAAGGATCCTGAACTGCAATAGGTTTGAGTGGTAAATTCCCATTAAACTTCAACTTTCCAGCAAATCTCTGACATGCATCACATTTTCTTACAAACTGATGGGTATCCTTAAAAATTGTAGGACACCAAAATCCAGACCTAAGGATCTTGTGGGCTGTGTTCTTTGCCATGTAATGTCCTCCACACACACCTTAGTGCATTTCCTTTAACAGAGCCTCAAACCTCTCATGGTTTATGCATTTTAGCAATACTCCTTCATTTATTATCCACCATAACTTACCATGCATAATGACATACCTTGCAGATTGCAACTTGACAGTTCTTCTTCTATTTTCATCCATCTCAAGGGGAATGACTAATTTTTGCAAGTAATCAATGACATCACTATACCAATCACAACAATCCATATCACAAATATATGGCCTTTGTTCTTCTTCTAACACATTTATATGATTTACAATTAAATTGCTTTGTGCCATCAATTTTGCAAGACCTAAGCCTCTTACCAAATTTGTGATCTAGATATCAATATTAAATTCTTGTATCCTGTTGATCCATTTACATCTCCTCCCTAAGACTTCTTGTTGCACCAATATATCTTTAACAACAATGCTAGGAACATAAGCAACTACCTTAGCTCCCATAAGATAACACCTGAAAGCCTTGACAGCTTTGACTAAGGCATAAGCCTATTTTTCAATAATATCATATTTCAATTCTACTGCTTGTAGGGATTTGCTAAAAATGATATAGGTTGTTCATATCCCTCTGAATTCTTTTGCAATAAAACTACTGCAATTGTATGATAAGAAGCAAAAGAAAAAATTTGCATGGGCTTACCATAATTTGGAATTCTCAAAATAGGAGCATCTTTGATGGCCCTTTTGATACTTCTAAAAGATTCATTTGCTTCTTCATTCCATTCAATCTTTGCCTCTTTTTTCAACATCCTAGAGATAGGGATACTGATTTCTGCAAAATTTGTAACAAATCTCCTTAGAAAATTCACCTGCCCAAAGAAAGACTATATTCCTTTAACATTTCTAGGTGGTGAGAGCCTATATATAGCCATAACCCTTTCAGGGTCAATTCTCACTCCATCCTTGGACACAATATGTCATAAGAGCTTGCCTTCCACAACACCAAAAGAACACTTCTTTGGATTCAAAGAAATCCCATACTCCAAAGCCCTAATAAAAATCCTCTCAAGATGTTCACAATGCTAATCTTCCTTATTTGAATATGCTGTGAGGTCATCCTGATATACCACTAGGAACTTGTTTATGAAGTCTGCAAAGGCCACATCCATAGTTCTCTAAAAAGTAGCTCCTGCATTAGTCAGACCAAAAGGCATTCTAACATAAACATATGTTCCCTAAGGGGTAGTGAATGCAATCTTAAATTATTCTGATTCCTTGACCATGACCTAATTATATCTAGAGAAACCATCCATCATGGACATTAGCTCTGATCCAGTAACCTTTTGCAGCATATTCTCCATATTAGGCAAACCATAATTGTCCTTCAAAGAATTGACATTCAAATTCCTAAAATCAAAACATAACCTAATGTCACCATTCTTCTTCCTGACCAGAACCAAATTTGATACCCAAGTAGAATGTCTAACAGGCTTAATAATGCCAGCATCCATCATCTTTTTAAGTTCATCTTGCATTTTTGGTGCCAAAGTAGGGTTAACAGGCCTTAATTTCTACCTAAAAGGTTTAGTGCCCTCCTTCAATGGTATTTCATGTTGGAATAAATCTTCTCTATAGGCTTTCAAATCATCATAAGACCATGCAAAGACATGCCTGAATCTTCTGAGAAGATCAATCAGATTTCTCCTAGTTCTTGGGGATAAACACATACCTATGTAAACATTTTTCAGTTCTTGGCTTGTTCCTAAGTTTACTTCCTCCAAATAATTGACCTTATCAACAAATTTAGAAAAACAAGTCCTTTCCTTATTATCAAATGCCCTCTCAAGAGTAACCAATCCCTTTGGGATTCTATTTGACCTTAATTGCAAAACTTCCTTCCCAAGGACATTTTCTTTTCCATCTCTGATGTCAACATAAGTGCTAAAATCCATCTCCTGACCATCAAAATGAGATTCACATTGCAAAAATCTTAATATGTCTTGATCATCAGAAAATACTTTCCAATTCTCAATATTATCTGGGATAGAAGACCTGGACTTACACTCAATTTTTTATATCCTTGCAAAGGTAATATCTTCTGGCCTTAAAGCTATGTTTGCCAACAAGTCAGCCATCTTTTTTTGGCTTCTATCCACCCAATCAATTCCAAAGGCACTAAGACCTTCAATTTCATCCCAAACAACATTTCTATATTATTTCAGCCTTTGATTCTTAGATGCATACTTTGATCTAATCTAAGAAATCACTAACTAAGAATCACCAATCACCCTAAGATGTTTGATTCCATGTTTTGATGATTGTCTCAAACCAATCAGTAGGGCCTCATATTCAGCTACATTGTTTGTACAAAGGAACAAGAGAGTGATTGAAAACTTGAAAGTCTTACCACTTGGGGATATCAATAGCACTCCTGCTCCAGAACCTTCTTTAGAGCTTGCTCCATCAAAATATAGGGTCCATAAAACATTTCCCTCTGCCATGTTACTCTCATCATTAGTCAGAAGGATAGGCCTGATCATCTCTTGCAGCTCTTTCTCCTGAACTTGGAAGGAACCAATATCAGTGTCCACAAAACAATTCATATTTTCCTCTTCATCCTCCTTGATCATATGTGGAGTTCTAGCTTCCCTTGAAACTTTCACACTTTCACCTTCAATGCTAAAAGTGGCAAAGGACAAGTCACATTGAATACTTCCTCCCATGGAGGCACTCCACTTTCTAGATAACAACATTCCATATTGAGGGGGAATGTCGACTACAAGAACACTCATAGTTAATTGTTTGTCAAGAAATGCTGCTAATTTATAAGGCAAAACCTTAATGGTACCAATAACTAGTACTTCTCTTGAGTCCATAGCTTGGCATCTTCCATGAGGTGTATCAACCTTTAGTCCTAGTGACTTCATGATCTCTGTAGGCATGATAGTATTTGATGCCCCAGAATCTATCATGAAATTCTTCAACAATTTTCCATTAATCACAAGAGACAAGAAGAAAGGATCAACTATCCCTAATGCATTGTTTACAAAATTTGTATCCAAGAAAATTTAAGGAATCTTAGAAGCAATCTCTTCATTTTTATTTTTAGGTGTATCTTCCAAAGAAGCCACATGTTTGTCATTTATACTCACCTCTTGGATTCCTGTAGAAGAAACACCATTCACCCAATCTAGAGCTTTCACTCTATGTTCTTTTATTCTCATCATTTCCAAAAGTGGAACCTTGACAGTCATCTGTGACAGAAATTTATCATATCAATTGGAACATACTTTTGGTCATTCATGTCTCCCTCAAAAATAGTAACAACTATGTCCTTTATCAAATCAGACTTGTCCTTGAGAGAAGACTCCTCTCTATTCTAAGGAATGGGAACAACTGTCTCTGATGTCTTTGCTTTACTCCTAGGTGCTGCAGCAGGTACAATTTTCTTCTTTACCTTCACTTGATTAGCAACATCAACACCCCTACCTTTTCCCTCAGAATGTTGTGCACTATTTTCTGTCTTCTTGATAAACATCCTGCCTGGTTTACCAGTTGTATTTCCAACTATCCTATTCCTCAAATTGTAATTGCTTCTAGCTTGAGTGACCATGTCTGTAGTGATTTGAGTAATTTCTTCATCAGATGGTCTCCTTAAAGAAACCTACTCCTTGCATTTTACCACACCACATCCAACATCATCAAACTCTTCATCTTCTTCATCAAAGTCAAACTCATCCCCTACATGTGAAGAAGTCATTCCACAACCACTCTTATCATACTGCTCTTCTTGTTCTTGGTTCTCTTGTAAGTTCAAAGCAATAACACAATACTTAGGGTCATGAGGAGACTGACAAACAACACACCATGGGATATCATCAGTCATATTTATTGAATTCCTATGCAAAAGGTCAAGGATCTTGCTGTCAGGCCTATCTTGCTTGGTTGGGAAGATGGGCTTGCCATCTTTCCACTGAGTATTATAAGGGTAATTTTGCATTCTTGTCTATCTGCTAAAATTGTTTGGAACTAACCTCTCCATAGCCACAACCCTATTGTTTCCTTTCTCATCAGGTTTAAGTCCTTCTAAAGCCTTCAAAATTTGTTTTAGATTGTCATCCTCCTTGGGTGTAGAGTCAGCAGACCTTCCCATCTCTTTCTTATTTTTCATTTGAGGCCTACAATCATCTCTTCTTCCTATTTTTCCTGATATTCTTCTATTACTTTCTATGTTGATAGCCAACTTGTAAGCCTCCCCAAGATTTCTAAGGTTCTTATCCCTTAAGAGGTAACCCATCTTTGCATCAAAAGCATTTAAGTATGTCACAAGACACACCCTATCATCTAATCTAATAACTTGCAGTAGTCTATGCATAGCCTTTTGGAATCTTATATTAAATTCAAGGACCTCTTCATTCTGATTTTTTTTTATGTTATTGAATTCATTCAAAATAAAACCCTCATTTGTTTTATCTCCATAATGCTCTTTGAAACAATTCTTAAATTCATTCCAAGATCCTATACTACCATGGGGAAATCCTCTAAACCAATCCCTAGCATTCTCAGTAAGGGATTGCACAAATAACTTCATTATAACATCATCAAACTCAACATTATAATAATCTATAACATCTATAAAATTATTTAGATGTTCTTCACATGTGATGACATTATTTCCAGTAAACTTAGGGAGCTTTTTTCTAATTTCATTAGGAATTATATTAGGATAACCAGGAATACCAAGAAAGATAAGTTGTTTGTACCTTTCATGAATAGGAACTCCATGTGGTGGGTCCATCCCTTGAGATGTAGATGTCCTTGTGTTTGAACCATTAGGAATTTTAGCAACACCCAGAATACCATTTGTTTGAGCTACAAGGTTACCATGATTTCCACGTTGCCCTAAGAAAGAAGTAGCAACATTTGAAGGCCCTGAGGTATGCTTGAGAAAATCAATCTTCTTCCTCATTTCTACAACAGCAGCCTCCAACTCTACCTTCTCTAGTTCTATAGCCCACATTTCTTTCTCTTTTCTAGCCCTCTCAAGGTTTGCATCTAATCTCAACCCTTGATCTAATGGATTTTCCACATGAATCTATTCACTAACCTGCACTCCAATAGTTTTTTGTTTCCCTTATCTCTAGGCCTAGTTATCTCATGTGTTTTATACATAATAGGCTATTCCTCTACTCTTTCAGGCTCTGGGACAAAATTAATTGCCTCCAAATCTAACAACTGCCTCTTTAGCTAATTAGCCCTTATCATTGCTTGTCTTACTTTATCTTCTTTATCCTTTTCTCTTCATTGCCTAATGGCAAGTTGTTCTTGGACCCTTCTTTCTAATTCATAGACCTCTTCAAAGATCTCTTATGATTCTGGGAGAGCAGTCTCAGATTCATCATCTCCCACTTGAATTTCATCCTCATACTGGTTCAATCCCAAATCAACAGCCTCTTCATATTTTGAAATATTTTCTTCTTGACTAGGCTTAGTTTGAGTTTCTTGTCTTATATCCCTTTTATTTCTCCAAGTATGAGAGACATTTCTTCTCTTCTTTTCTCCCCTTGTCTGACTAGGCCTAGAAGTGCTTGGAATACCTTCTTCCATTATATCTTTAGGATGCTCCTTTCTCTGAGACCTAGTAGCTCTATAACTCATTTGATAAAAATCTACTGACTATCACTACTGCAGAGATGTTTGAGTCACCACCCAAGTATATTGGGAATATTACAATACAACTTCCTCACTTTACAAAATACCCAAATGAGCTAGATAAGACAAGGGAAAAGAATAACCCTATTTCTTCCAATGATGACCCACTGGTTACAATAAACTTGTGTAACATTTCCCCAGTAGAGTCACCATCTTGTTGGTGTTCAAAATGATGCTTATGCTCTTAGGCTTCCAATATACCCTCAGATAGATTTTAGGAATGGTTAGCTCCAAAATGTATAGGGATCTTAGGGTAACTGGACCAACTGTAGGGACAAGACTACCCTCTTCTGCTTTAGGCTCTTAAAAACCAAGGTAGGTACACCTAACCCAGTGAAAACTATACTTCACACACCAAGGACTAGGTTTGAATAATAGATTGAATAGTAAGAAGGTACTAAATGTTAACCTCACATTCATTGACTCTCCATTATTGTAGGGTAGAACATTACAACCAAAGACTTAAAAAAAATTTAGGCATGGTTCTTAATTTATGTGTTTGAATCATAATAAACTCAATCAATATATGTTAATAAAAAAGTACTCATCTAGGCCAGTGCCTCATCCATTGGGCAAGATCTCTTAGACAAACTATACACACACACCAGAGTATATTTGAGATCCAAAGCCATAAACACATTTACAATCTCCTTTACTGCTTATAGAATATCCTTACATAAACAAGAGATAAATCTATGTCCCATATAGAGAATTATTTCATCTAATCCTGGATTAGAACTCAAGAATGAAGACACATACATAAATCAATATGCAGTGAAATAGAAAGTTCAAAATCTTTCTGCATTGACACAAAGGAGAGAGAAGAATCATGTATCTACATTAAGTATGAAGAATCCTCAAGTGTATACAATTAGTCTAAGCAAACCATGCTTGCAAATTATAGCTTAGACCTACAACTTTCTTTCTACTGTCAACAAATACTAAAATAATTCATTACAATCCAGACTGAGAAGAGGACTCACAACCAAAAGATTTGAGTACCTAACTCCCAATTTCCTTGAATGATCATAAAAATTCCCTTTATACCAAGGTAACAATACAAGCACAATGATCATTCCCAAATTAAAAATTTGAAACCACCCAACACCACTGAGGAATTAATACAGACACGATAGGGATCAAGCTACAGCCAGTAAACTCAAATAGTCCAATTTCAATAGCTATCTAGCCCTATACTAGTCCCAAGTACAAAATCATCATAAGACCCCAAAAAATCTAGCCAAAATGACCCCTACAACACAACTTGAGTACTGCTTCATTTTCTTTCCCATGGCAAGACATTTCTCTACAACTACCCATGGCAGCCTGGACCACACTGCAATAGTTGACAACCATTTTCACCCACTCTAGCCACTCAAAAATTGAATTCTGGTACTTTCTGTCATTGTAAACCCCCTAGGGCAATTTGAATTTGAATATAAACGGTCACTTTATGACGCCTCCAATAGATTTGCAGTCCCTATTCAAATCTTAGTCAACTTTAAGTCATGACCGTCTGATCCTCATGTTTTGTAATCTTTATGATTTACCCTTTTATAGGAATCTTGGTTTACATTTAGCAAACTGGTGACCGAAGGGTTCCACCAGTTCACAAAACACTTTATACTACTGCTAAATCCTCATGTGAACCAGTGAATCCATTGAATTTTGTTGGTATTGCTAAAACTTTATCCGCTCCACCAAACCACCTAGACCCACACATGGGCCCACTTTATGCCACTTGTCATTATGTCACTCGCTACTATCACTCGGTCACACTGACACAACACCCACTACAATCAAACCATTGGCATCTAATTAGATGGTGGGCGCATGATCACATGGGGCAAGAATATTCCATGCGATCATGCGACAGCCACATGATCTTTCTTTATAACTCAGGTCCCACCGACAAGCTCCATGTCATTCACCTCGACCAATCAAATGGTGCCATATGATGCACACATAGTAGTGGACCTGGTCACCCTTGTCACTTTTGAAAAAGATGAAATCAATGACTGGCGCATGATCGCAAGCCTCTGACACAACCCATAAGATTATATGTCATTCGTCAAATGGAGATGGTGTCAGAGAGTCGGGCCCAGGAAATATACAAAGCCAAAACATAGGAAACATTAAAACTCATGACTTAGGAAAAATATTAAATCACTGTAGGGCATGCCAACTTAGGAAAAAATAACCAAGGACATAGGAAATATTAAAGGGGACCTGCCGACATGTGAAAAACCTAACCATGAACCTAAAGATGGTCTTTTAATTAGCACATGCGGATAAAAGTTTTAAGTGGGATGAAAAAGAAATGCCAAAATAGAATGGGGCTATGGTATTTTGAAATTTTGGCATCCAACGGCTATCTTTTTGAATATTTGAAGTAGGGTTTATGCCAGAGACACAAAAAATACTGCAGAGACCAGAATAAAAAGGATAGAACCATGAATTTTTTTTACTAGTGCTAACAAAACTTAACATCAATAATATAGACCAAAGAAAGAGATAACCTATGATGATCTCTTGAGTTGTGTTATCTTTAGTCCTAGCTATTGGGTAAGGCTTGTAAGACTTATACCTATCAATCGTCAAGAATAATCATCACCTTGCATTTATGTAGACTACACAAATTGATCCCAAGCTTGCAAAAACATTTTACACTTGTACATCTCATCAATACTGGAGGCCTAAAGTAATTTTATATGATCACTAGAACATTTTTTGCATGCATGAGAAATATTATCCAAAGTTTCTAGATAACCATTTTTAGAAGAAGAAAAAGTGGAGGCCAAAAAAGGGATAATTGTGAAGGTTTTATAGATGTAGGTTACTGAATCATCATCTCTTGTTGATATATTTCAGATTCTACTCCAGAATGAACAAACTCTAGAGATCTAACACAGCTAAACATAGAATAAAGTAAACAAGAAGGGAGAGAAGATACCCGGATATCAACCTAGTATACTCCAGTCTATATGCCTCCAAAATGTACTAACAAAGGTGCTAAGGAGAACCTGATTAGTACCTTAGTGTTAGTGTATTGAGGAAGAGTCCAGTCCTAATAAAGGCTTCCAGCCCTAATCAACTCGTAGTTAACATTGTCAATAATTGTTGGTTGTATGGATCAAATCATAATCTGATCTTTATTCATGCTCAGACTTGTTCTTATCTATTAGCCGAAGCTGCTTATCTTTCACACCAATATATGCTAATCTGTGATTGCAGTTCGCACCATTAACAATCATTGAATATTGCTCCTTGATGAATTCATTGTTTTCTCCATAAATTCATAGCTGACTCCATATTCATTACTTCCTCTATGAATTTTCCACTACCTCCATACATTGTTCTTAAATTTGTTGCTTCCTCTAAGTTTTCTTAAGGCAAAGAATCAAGGTTTTGGGGGAGAGAAGTACGTTATGTTTTTGGTGCTTCTCTCTATAGAATCCAACACCATATATATATGAATTGAATTATCTTCAAGAGGGACAACCTAGTCTTATTAAATATATTTAATGTTAAAGCCAAGAGGCCGACCTTGAGCCCTTAACTAATTCAACCAACACACATATATAGATGAAATAATAATCTCATTATTATTAATCACACAAGGGTATTTATTTGATCAGTTTGATCTTGGCTAAAGGCCTATAATTATTAACACTCTACACTGGTACTCAATCTGGCCTCCACTTCATATATGTCTTCTCAGAATCTAAAAACTCTCCATCATTGATTCCTGTCATTTTTTTAGCATCTCAATGGACTGAGACCTTAAATTATTTAGCTTCTCTTTGTTTCGATAATAGTTAAACATTCTCTACTTAACAAGTCCAACCACGTGAAGGTGGAACCTCATTTGGCCTCTCCTAGGAGCCTCTCTTATGACCCTCTATGACATTTTAAGACCTCTAAGATTTATTCTTAGGGATTGTAAATGGTCATAAAGGGTCATAAGGGGTCTTGGGAGACAACAACTGAGAAACATAATTGTAGGCATTGTGGTCACAATTTTTTAGAGACAACGTAATTGAGTTATATACGCAGATGGTGGAGAGAAACTCCTGCACCTCTGATTCCAAGTTGACTATATCTGTTGCTCATGAATACAAGGTCCTCCAATAGATGTATTCAACTTGGAATCAGGGGTTCAAAAGTTTCTCTTCACCGCTTGGGTACACAACTCAATTACGTTGTCTCCAAAAGATTGTGACTATGATGCCTACAATTATGTTTCTCAGCTATTGTGAAATCTACATTTATGTTTCTCAGTTGTCATGTTTATGTGCATGTTTTTTATGTATTTTGGATAGTAAGTCTAATTTAATTTGTCCGTGGACTAAGACCTTAAATCATGTAATGAGGATGCTTAGAACACTAGTATATGCAAATTTCATTATTTAATAATAAAAATCTATTAAAATGTTAATACCTTCTCCCATTTGCTGGTGTAATTCCTTTTTGAGTATTCCCTTTCTCCTTTGCATCCAAAATGAACTCATTCCAATCCCTCATTGGAATAAAGGGAGGACACTCAAACTTCACCAAGACTTCATACCACACAACGTTCATAGATTACGTTCAATGTGTTATTTACATTCATAAATTAACATTGCGTACAAATTTGTAGATGGTGCATGGTATGAAGTCTTGCTCAAGCTTGAAAATGATAGTCAATCCATAGTCAAGGTAAAGGAATAAATGGAATAACATGGACAACACTATATGTTAAATCATGTGATTGATAGCAAATTGGGGCTCACCTGATCCATAAACATGAAGAATTGTTCTAAAAAAAGATGTAAACCATATATATGCACACTTGAGGCAAAGGGAAGTTACGTCATATCCATATTAAAATATTAGTTACAATATGAAAATACTAAACTAACAAATTCCTGAGTTCATCTCTACATATAGTTGCAATAAAGATATGAGATTACAATACAAAGAAGGCATCGTAAAAATATAATTTTAGAATTTTCCCTAGCCTGACACATTTTGCACTCAAATCCTTTATCACGAATAAGTGGAGATGGGCGGATAGATGTAGATGAGTTATCATCGACCCAACTAAAGTATCCACAACCATTATTTCCCTGTGATGCCCAGTCTACATTAGTTCTTATATTATAATGAATAGTATTTACATTAGAAACATTAAATATATACACATCAGCAACCATTTTTCTCTTTGGGCAACACCAAAATTGTTGTCTAGGGTTGTTTGATGTCCGTGAAGTCTTCAACACACATTGCCCACCACCACATCGATAGTTTGGCACATTGACAAGAGTCATCGAGCCTATATATCAATAATGCACCACACCATTGTTACTACATTTATTATTTTTATATGAAATACACCAAGGAGTACCATAAAAAATATTAACCATTTATAATAATGAAAAGTAAAATTAAATCAAATAGCTCATTTTTTTATCAGCATGTGTAGTCTTTATGTATATGAAAAATGAAAGAAATATGAAGTTGAAATAAAATAGTGAACAAAATATTATTCCACAGAGACTGAATGAAATATACCATCAAAAGAAGGTGACAAAATCCTATCACGAAGCACAAACATAGGAAATCAAAAAGGGACAAAAGACAAGAAATAAGAAAAATCATTACGACTATAGAAAAATTATTTATACTATAATCAAAGAAAGAAACACTCTTTGTCAACAATTTTCAAAATCATTAGGACTACAAAAAAATAATTAAGACTATACAAAATCAAATTTTAAAAATGGATGGTTATGATATTGCTTTGCCATTACAACAATTGAGCATTCATCATTCGGTACTTCTTGGTGTATTCCATTTAAGTTTTTCAGTTGTCATGTTTATGTGCATGTTCTTTATGTGTTTGGCTTCTCTCCCTTGCAAGGGATGCGTTGATAGGTAATTGATTTGAAAGCATAATGATTTGACAGTCTTTTTTTAGGATAGGCGTAATCATCCTGCCAACCTTGATTAGCAACATTTGTGATATATCTCAAGTACTTATAATCAGTATGCCCAAAAAATAGAAACTTAGTGTAAAAGCATGTCCTTTGGTTTACTAGTTTACTTATAATCAATATGTCCTTTGGTTTACTAGTTTAATCTGGTTTAAGAATGGTTTGTTTCATGTTTGAATGTACCATTGAATGAAGCTTGGCTATATTAAGTGCAATCTTAAGACTCGTGACTCTTCAAATTCTCTTGTTTCCTTCAGACCTCCAAAAATGTGTACTTTGAGTAGCCCTCCAACAAATGGACTTGTGATGATTTTCACAATAGTACATGTGTAGGACGACTACTCAAAGTACTACTTAGGCAAATCTGAATGTTCATCACCTGTGCATATAAGAGTTGATCATAGAAGGTATATGCTAGACCTAGTAGCAAATATATTTGTGGTGATTTTCACAATAGTACATGTGTTGTTGGGTAAGCTCCCAATAGCGCTTAGGCAAATATGCATGTGCATCACCTATGCATATGAAGTGGCTATAATGGAAGACACAATCTCTATTTTGCATACTCCTTATTTTGTTCTGTGTTGATATTGTCAGACATGGTCTTTCTTGAATGGAATGACTCGTTACTTGTACATTGACTAGAATGTTGGTGGAAGAAGGATGATTTATTTGCAACCATTTTTTCAACTCTAATTTTCTCAACAGAAAGGGACATTTATCATAGACATAGAAACATGATTATTTTAAAATTAAATACACCAAGGAGTACCATTAGAAATATTGACTATTTACAATCATGAATAGTTAACCTTAATCAAATAGCTCATTTTTTTATCAGCATGTGTAGTCTCTGTGTATATGAAAAATGAATGAAATATCAAGCTGAAATAAAATAGTGAACAAAAATTCAAATTCAAGGCCTAATTTATGAAGAGCAAAAAACATTAGGATGACATAAAAATCAATAAGAGTATAGAAAAATCATTAGGACTATAGAAAAATCATTAAGAGTACTATAGAAAAATCATTAGGACTATAGAAAAATCATTAAGACTACAAAATCAAATTCCAGAAAAATTATTATGACTATAGAACAATTATTTAGACTATAAAATCAAGTTCTAGAAATGGACAGTTCTGATGCTTTTCCATTACAACAATTGAGCATTCATCATTTGGTACTTCTTGGTGTATTCCATTTAAGTTTTTTAGCTGTCGTGTTTATGTGCATGTTCTTTATGTGTTTGGCTTCTCTCCCTCACAAGGGATATGTCAGTAGGTAATTGATTTGAAAGCATAATGATTTGATTTTTCCAAGTAATATTTTTAATCCTTTGAAGTTTCTCATGATCCTGATGTAAGTTGATTGGATTAAGTAATTTGGGGATCCAATAGAACTTTAGGGGAGTTCAATAAATATTCTGGAAGACTTAGAGGAGCTATTATCATGACTCTTCCTTCATCTACAATGAGTTAGATTGAATTTGCTAAGTTTTTCCTTTGTTTTGAAATGTATTTTGTAATCTATTTCCTTTCCATGGACCCAAAGACCTAGGACCCATGAAAAAGGATACTAACAATGTATTATACAACTCTAATGTTCTTGACTTGTAGAGATTTGAGAAAGTAAAGAGAACATTGGCTATTTTTAATGTTAAATGTTCCTATACAATTCACTCATACAACAATGAAATACTATGTGATTGACAATTTCATACAACTGGTCCTTTGGCGTGTATTAAATAGAATAGAATTTTTAGCATATTATTATCATTCTATTTCTTTGTTGTAAACATGTCATTGGTTTAGTTTTAATCTACTAGTGTTGTGCCCTAGTCCATGCTTTATCTCCATTATTTGATGTTATTCACTATTTTAAAATGTTGATTGTGGTTATCAAATGGAAAAAATAGAAATAAAAAATTGTACAGAATTTTTTTTTTACAAAACTGAACCAATGGCATGTTTACAACAAAGAAATAGAATTATAATAATATGCTAAAAAATCTATTTTGTTTAATACACACCAAAGGACTAGTTGTATGAAATTGTCAATTACATAGCATTTCATTGTTGTATGAGTGGATTGTGCAAGAATAGTTAACATTAAACAAGAAGTAAACTCCTCAAAACATTTTGAAAACCATTGAATTCAATAATAAATGAAACCTAACACCAACACTATTCCTTCCATTCACTTCTACCAAGAATTCCAGCACAAGCACAAGCTATTCCAAACTTCAAGTACAAGCTATTTCAAACTTCAAGTAAAATGAGAAATATGCTATATCAAATCATTCATATTTATAGTAACCATTCAAAGGATCATTTTTTCAATGAACCATCTGACTGTACCCTTTCCGTAGAGAAAGGAAACTTAGTAAAACTAGTCTATGTCACTGTTTGTGAGGGTACAGTCATGATAAGTGCCTCTCAAACCTCTCCAAACATGTAAGATTTTCTTTAAATACTTTATTGATCTCTTCTAAACATTAACCAAATCAAACCTACATTTGAATCCATGCACAATAACCCCAAAATGAAAGGTTTTGTATCCTTTAATGAATCTTAGACATTGGTAATGCATGGATAGTCAAACCAGTAGTCTCCAAAGCATTCAATAAGTGACTAGATTGTATTTAATATATGCCAAAGGACTAGTTGTATGAAATTTTCAATCACATAGCATTTCACTATTGTATGACTAGATTGTGCAGGAACAATTAACATTAAACAAGGAGCAAACTCCTCAACACATCTTAGAAACTATTGAATTCAACAATAAATGAAACCTAACACCAACACTATTCCTTTCATTCACTTCTACCAAGAATAAAACATTTAATCCATTCAACATTACATATAATCATTAGATAGTTACATTTTTTGACTGTGTAGAGGAACAGTCACAACCAAAATGATCAAAACTACTTTCACCCTTGCACAAGCTATTCCAAACTTCAAGTAAAATGAGCAATATGCTATATCAAATCATTCATATTCATAGTAACCATTAAAAAGATCATTTTGTCAATGAACCCTTTGACTGTACCCCTATGACAAAGAAAGGAAACCTCAAAATAGAGAAAGGAAACTTAGTAAAACTAGTCTATGCCATTTTTTGTGAGGGTACAATCATGATAAGTTCCTCTTAAACCTCTCCAAACATGTAAGAATGTCTTTAAATATCTCTTCTAAATATTAACACATGGACAGTCAAACTAGTAGTCTCCAAAGCATTCAATAAGTGAATATGAATATTTGAAAACTTTCCTCTCAACTTCCCCAACCACTCCTAATCGGTTAGAGGGATTAGTTGAGTGTTTAGACACTCAAACTTCTTAAACATACTTTATCTGATATGATGAATTGTAATATCAACAAACGTGAATCCAAACATTTGAAAATAGTGAATTGATATCCTTGAGCACAAGCACCAATAACATCAAATAATGGAGATAAAGCACGGGCTAGGGCATGACACTAGTAAAATGCAGTCATTTTAGTGAGCATTCATGATCACATAAAATGCAATGCATTTGAAATTTGTGGTCGAATATGATGCCAAAGGCTCAAAAGATGTTACCCGTTAAAGATACCAATCAAAGATGAAGAAATCACATACCTTCTCTCATGCTCACCTTGCACGAAGAAAGATTTGATAGCCAAATATTCCTTGTACCACATGAAGAATATGCCATTGGTTCAGTTTAGCATGTTATTATCATATCAGATAAAGTATGTCTAAGAATTCTTGGTAAGGATAGGAATAGTGGAGATTCTAGAAATATCCCTCTAACCGATTAGGAGTGGTTGGGGAAGTTGAGAGGAAAGTTTTCAAACATTCATATTCACTTATTGAATACTTTGGAGACTACTGGTTTGACTGTCCATGTGTTACTAGTGATTGAGATTCATTAAAGGATACAAAACCCTTCATTTTGGGTTATTGTGTGTGGATTCATCCGCTTTAGCTGGGAAGATCAAGAAGATGGGGCAAGAGGACATTGTGGTAGAAGTATTTAAAGAAGAAAAAAGAAACAATATCTAAAAGTTTTCAGGAGTTTGGAACAACATTTCAGAATCCATGAATGGTATGGGTAAGGTGACCTTCATTCTTGGTCGTGACTTCAATGAAACATTGGATATGGCTGATAAGAAGAAGGGTCACTTGTTGGTAGTGCTCCTTGAGGGAAGGGGGATTGTGAAAGACTTGTTATCATTGTATTGTACATTTCTAATATGTTTGGATGCAGGGCAGACCAGGAGAATGAAGGATCACTCACTGATTGCATGATAACTTAATTTTGAAGGGTCACTGGTTGAGCGGATAGTCAAGGTCTGAATGTTGATAGTAATTCATTGAGGGAAGAGAGATTGTAAAAGACTTGTTATCATTGTATTGTGTATTTCCAATATGTTTGGATGCTTTGCAAACTAGGAGAATTAAGGATTACTCACTAATTGTATGATAACCTAGTTTTGAAGGGTCACTGGTTGAGGGGACAGTCAAGGTCTAGATGTTGATAGTGTTCCTTGACGGAAGGGGGATTGTGAAAGGCTTTTTATCATTGTATTGTGTATTTACAATATGTTTGGATGCAGGGCAGACCAAGAGAATGAAGGATCACTCACTGATTGCATGATAACCCAATTTTGAAGGGAAGGGTCACTGGAAGAGGGGGGAATGAAGGATCACTCACTGATTGCATGATAACCCCACCAAGCATTCTTCCCTTTAAGTTTCCACAATATCTCAAAATATAATCATTATTCTTTACTTTCTTCTATATGCTATTCTTTCTATGGTTTTGTTATCTTAGAAATATATCAAAAAAATTGCAGATGTGCATATAAAAGTAAAATATTGTCCTTCAATTGTTCTACATTAAAGCATTTCCTCTTGGGAGTATTCTTTTCATTTGTACAATATATGTCAAAAATGGTTCCCATATTTCTTCAAGATCTATTTTAATCTTTATACTGCAATTTTGATTAGATTTGACCAATAGTTGATTTCATTGGTATTTTATAGCATATACTCCTAATGTGAAATGTGGAGAGAAATAAAGAGACACACTAGGTATGAATTACAAGATATACTCATCATCACTTAGCACTTAAATAATAAATTATGGACAGGGAACAACCCCCTAACTTCTAGATGTTTGTTTCATGTTGGCCTCTTATTATATGCAAAGGTAGCCCATCTTAGGCTAACAACCATAGTGTAGGGGCCATAAATTATGGATCCCAAAATAGTCCACACTTGTATTAAATTAGGTTCACAATACTACAAGGGAATGGAAACCTTGCAATAGTGCCTCATGGGGATGGAAGCAACCCTTCACCAAGAAGATGATTGTGTCTACAATATTTACTAGGGGCAAAGAACATAATTTGGTTACAACAATTACTCCTAGAAGATAATGGCACCCACAAAACACTTGAAAAAGATAGCACTCACTATATCTTTTATCACTCTTTTAAAGCTGGGACAATAAATCTCAAAGATTGATCAATGAATTCTTGAACACAAAGAAACATTGACAGTTATGATTCATGTGTACAATAGCCAACAACCAGTTGTTCCAATCATGGTGTCCAATAATTATGTTAGAAAAAGCATATACAAATCCCTTACACAACCATAATAGATTCAAACCATGAACCATAATAGACTTGTTATCATTGTATTGTGTATTTCCAATATGTTTGGATGCATGGCAGACCAGGAGAATGAAGGATCACTCACTGATTGCATGATAACCTAATTTTGAAGGGTCACTGGTTGAGGGGACAGTCAAGGTCTGGATGATTGGGCCATTGGAGAACCCTAGTTCTTTGCATTACTTGCTATTCAAATTGGATGCATGGATTTCTTGTGATTTATCAGCTGCTATGTATCCTGCAACTAGATCCATAAATCTGCATATACTTCTCTAGGGTTGTAAGCCACTTAGGGATCAAAATAGAGAAACTAAATAAAAATCATTCTTTGTCCTATTTCTTTTTAACAATGTTTCAACTATCAATGATACAATACATTTGATGCCCTAAGCTATCAATACAAATGGCACCTAGCTAGAAGCTCATGTGTTGTCCATTTGATAACCATAGTCAACATTTCAAAAAAATGGATATCCTTGAGCACAAGCACCAATAACATCAAATAATGGAGTTAAAGCTAGGCTAGGGCATGACACCAGTAGAATGCGGTCATTTCATTGACAACAATATACAATGGCATCATTAAACATATATGCCAGTAATATCAATAAAGGTGAATCCAAACATTTGAATATAGTGAATTGATATCCTTGAGAAGAAACACCAATAACATCAAATAATAGAGATAAAGCACTGGCTAGGGCATGACACCAGTAGAATGCAGTCATTTCAGAGAGCATTCATTATAAAATAAAATGAAATGCATTCGAATATGATGCTAGAGGCTCGAAAGATGAATAAATCACATACCTTTTCCCATGCTCAGCTTTTGCTCCTTTTCTCTTGCTCCTCTATCCAATCGAAATAAAAATGATGAGGCTGTTTCACTTTTTTTTTATGTATACCCTGAATCTATCATAATTCTGATGGTCAATTATACACCCATTGGAATACCAACATCATCGAGGCCTGTAAAAAAAAAATACCAAATTCATAAGAAAAAGTTACCCATCAGAAACTTCTATCAAAATTTGGCCCCAAATGTAGTAGTGTGACCTTTGAAAAGTCCATAATGTAAAAAAATAATGATAGATAACAACTGATAACTCCTTCAAATTACTAATGTATATTAGAAAATTGAAATCCAAGGATTAACCAAGTGCAAATATAGCCCCAAAATGGCCTATTTATGAAAGTGATATTTCCTATCCAAATCACTAAAATATGATTGCAAATCTTGAAAGTAGATGAAAAATCATGCACTTTCAAAAAAGCATTCACCTCAAAATATTGCCGTATGTGCCCAGACGAAGCTTTGGAAGTTGCAAAATTGAGGAATAGACATGAATAATCATGAAAATCTACAATTTTTTATTAATATGGCCACCAAAATGCAAAAATAATTCCACCACTGAAAATTTTGGAAAATTCTATGCTAAATAAATAAAATCTTGAAAAAAAGAGAGAATTTCAACACATTATGGGCATTTGAAGTAAGACTACAAAAGGAAAAACTTCACTAGTGAAGGCAGGAAAATTCAAACCAATGATGACGTCAAAAATCTCATTGATTAAATTTTATGGCCATTTGAACATCACCACAAAACAACCTTAGACCCCTTTGTGACATGTAGATGGATGTCAAATTATTTCCCCTGAAAAATGATGTGTGGAAAAAATTACAAGTCTATTGACTGGATTTGATGAGGTGGCCATTTTGTGTGATCGAATTGGGTCATATTTTGTTGATGTGGTAGTTGGTGATCTGGTGCCCCTATGTAGAGGTGGCATGTGATCAT
This sequence comes from Chamaecyparis obtusa, assembly GCA_027943335.1. NCBI lineage: Eukaryota > Viridiplantae > Streptophyta > Pinopsida > Cupressales > Cupressaceae > Chamaecyparis > Chamaecyparis obtusa. The sequence continues at coordinate 1,159,294 of BSBK01000690.1, forward strand.
TGACTGGATCTGACCACTTTCTTGATTTTCACCACATTTCAAGTGGTGACTGGGGCTCAACCAGTCTATGGGAATCACTGGGTAGCAGGTGGCAAAGTTGGAAGCTACCACCGACTATGGCATATCTAGGTGCGACTGGTGGTAGAAGCAAGTGGAAGTGGTAGGATGAGGGGCCCATTGGGATAGAAGGTGGTGGGTGGATATTTTCTTGGAGTGGGGATTTTTGTTCTATATTGGGAGTGTGGGCAGAACTCCCTGCTTTATATACAAAGTGTCACCAATTTTAAACAAAGAAAGAGCTGATGGGTGTTCAACTTGCTCACCAATACATATGATGTGAAAGGTTTGTTGAGGTCACATATTAGTTTGGATTTGACAGATGTATGACACCTACAACAAATAAAAGTTGACAAATGGGGGTAGTGGGCCATACCAACCCAGATTTTTGCTAGAGAAAATAATTATAAAAATCTGCAAAAACCCAGATTTGCAAATCGAGTCATACAACTCAATCTGCAAAAAAATTTGTCTTGATTTTGACTTTTTTTTATATGGGAAAATTTATAGTCGATTTTCACCAAAACAACCTCCTGGATGCAATGGTGATGTTCAAATTGCAAAATTCTACACCCATAACTAGATCAAGCCAAGACTGCTCTTCTTGAGAAGACGTCTTCACACCTTGAGAGCTTTGATATCATGTTAAAATTTTAGGTGACTTTACAACACCCCCAAGATCAAATAAAAGACCAATATAACTTTTGCAAGAGATTGACAAGACAACTACATTAAGATGCAAGAATGATATTATTGATAATGGGCATTGATTGATTGATTGAATTAAATAAAAAGTACATAATAAGCCTCCTAATATAAGAAAGGCAAGAAAAAACAATGATAAGAAGTTGATAAGCTATCACCTATGCAAGTTGTAATCACATGTCTACCAAATGTGGATCATCCTCTATTATGTAATGAAGTATGTGCCATGATGAGGATGATAATGTGATATATTCACTAAAGGTGGATCTCACACCTAAAATAGAATTTCTCCTACACGACGTGCTTAATTAAGGTGCAAACTCCTAGGTGTCTCAATAAAAACTATAATGCAATACATTATCCTAGGTAAGATTAAGTAAAGTGTAATTAGCAATATTTATTACACCAATACCCTTGATACATTGATAGTCACAATACTCATTATCCTTTTACTATGAATGTTTTGGGGTTGACTCATCAAATGGTTGAGTCTAAGAATACACTATTAGGCTGGTGTTAGCCACTCTACGGAAGATCATGTCTAAAGGTTCCCTAAGAAGAGTGAACATATGCTTCTAATTGTTTTTGATGTGTGGCTTGGGTTATCCTTGTGTGATTGATATAGCTTTGGTTTGGTTTGTTGGTGATTGATGATTTTGCATGAGTGGTTGAGAAACTAGCTTGGGTTGTTGATATGTTGGTGCAAGTTGCTGACATGCTAGTGTGGTTGATGTAGGGCTGGCCACAATAACTTTGATGTGTTTAGTATTGGCACCCCCCATTAATAAAACTACTTTTTATTCTAGTTCTAATAATGAGGATGATCATTAGTGGCCTATCATGATGAGCTTCCTTGTAATGCTCGATAGTACCATCATCTAAAATGCCTTTTTCAATTTCCATTCCTTTTCCCTTGATGTCTTAGTAGGTATAGATACAATTCATACACATGTTGTGAGGTGACTTAAGATGTAGGTTATCAATGAATATTTTTGTTAAGTATTTCTCAAGAGGTTGATATGATAGTCTCGTGGTGAGATTTTGCCACATTTGAAGGTATTCGACTAGGCTCTTACTTCTCTTCTATTTTGAATTGTGAGATATAGGAGAGATAATTCATTCTCAATGTTATGTACATATTGTGTCATGATTATTTCAAATAACTTTGCAAAGGTTAAAATTTTTCTATAGGGCATCTTGTAAAACCAGTCGAGAGTAGTTCCCCTTAAGCTTTTGGGAAAGAGGTATGTGAGAATGTTATCACTATAGAAAACCTCTTGACAAGCCATATAAAATTCCTTAACATGACTGAATGGATCTCCTTCCCCCTATTTTGTCAAATTTAGAGGTTTTGAAGTGTTTGGGAAAGTGAATTGTTGTGATGGAGAGGTTGAATGGGTAAGAACAAACCTCCTCAAACTTGAAGGTCTTTCTTTTAGTGCCAACTTTGAGCTCCTTAAGGGCATTCTTCATTTCCTCCCATTTCAATTTGATAGGTGGTGGAGTGAGTGCCTCTAGGATGTTGGATTTAGGTCCTTGATAGGGATCTGGGGAATATGGGGGTTTTGGGGAGGATACTAGGGAGTTTGATAAGGAGATTTCCCTATTGCATACATGACTACAATGAATGTTGAGGTGGTGGTTGAGCATGATATTGATGTGGATGTGATGGTGGGCTTTTCTAAGTAGGGTAAGTGTGTTGGGATTGCAATAGTTGGTGGTAAAGAGTGGCTAGCTACTAGATAGTTTGGTAGGTAGTTTGGCTATAGGGTTGACCTATGTAGGTTGGATGTGTTTCAGTGCCACTATAAGATGAGTATGTGTTTTATATTTATATATTGCTATGAGGTGGAGAAAGGTAGTTTATGAAAGTGGATGTGCTAGGTTGATGTAGTGGAGGTAAGATTTGAGAAACAGTGGATGAGGGCATGGCTAAATAGTTGGTGAATGTAAGAGATACTATAACTAATTATTGAGGTTGAGTAGTTTGTGCTATGAATTGCATGGATGGTTGTAGGATAATGAGGTTAGAGATGTGTGACTACATCTAGATTTCTAGGACATGCATTTGTGCCTAATTGAGATCCTAAGAGGAAATTGACCTTGCAACAGGTTGCAATGTAGTAATAGTTGGAAGTGTAGTCATGACTATAGGGACTTGTGGCATGAGTGGTTGGTTTAGGGGCCCTTTAGGGGGCATCTCCATTGTGTAATGTGTTCTCTATGGTTGTGTTGTGGAGATGAAAGGTGGGAGTGAGACTTTTTCAAATATTTGTTGGATAATGGGTGGTGTTGGCACTTGTGTGGTGATTTTCTGAGTGACAAATGATGATGCTTGCATTTTTCCTTACTATATAGAGGGTGGAGGTAGCGATTGAGTGAAGACTTGAGATGTGGGAGGTAGAGGTGGTGCTTTGGTTAATACTTGTGAAGTGGGAGGTGAAGGAGGTACTTGCGAGAGAGCAAACTGTGAGGATTATAATTTTCTAACTTACATACTACTTCAACTTATATAATTACACTTGAAATTCACATCTAATCTTAATGTCTAATAATTTGCAACTTTTATTTTATAGATTTTGAAGACATGTCATACATTATAAAGACATGTTTTCAAACCTAAATAGAAAAT